>PVLD010013662.1:0-41832 GCA_004027595.1 Dinomys branickii | reverse complement strand
GCCTTAAAAAATAAAACAAAACAAAATTAAACTTTTCTTTAGTGTTTTCTGTAGGTTCCTTTGCATTTTGTGTAAATTTTGGGGTTGAATTGGTAATTTCATCAAGAAAAGATGCAGGGATTTGGATAGAATTGCCTAAAATGTACAAATGAACTCAGAGATTATCCCCATGTTAAGAATATTAAGCTGGGCATGGTAGTGCATACCTTAGTCTCAGCACTAGGGAGGCTGAGGCAGAAGGACCACTGTGAGTTCAAGGCCAGCATGGGGTACATTGTGAGTTCAAACTCAGCCTGAACTATATAATGAGACCTGTCTCAAAACAAAAACAAAAAACCCAGAAAAAAAATTAAGTATTTTGGTGCATATATGTGGAATGTTTCTATTTATTTAGGTCTTCTTTAGTTTCTTTCAGTAATGTTTCATAGTTTTTAATGTACACACTTTATACTTACATAGTTAAATGTATTTCCTGCATATTTTATTCTTTTGATGCTGTCAGCTTTCTGTTGGTGTGACAAAGTACCAGAGAATAACAACTGAAAGGTGAAAAGGTTTACTTTGGCTCCATGGTCCATGGTCAGCTGGCTCCATTGCTTTTTGGCATGAAGCATCATGGCAGGTTGTATGGCAGAGGAAAGCTGGTTACTTTCCTGGCAGGAAACAGAGAGAAAAGTATCTGGAACAAGATATAGTCTTCAAAGTCACTCCCCTACTGACCTATTTTTCCCAAGTAGGACCCACCTTCTAATGGCCCATTCAGCTACAGATTCATGAGTGGATTCATTTGTTGGTGACATTAATGTCCATGTCATAATTTTGATGACATTACTTTGAAAAGCAATCAAATCACTTTTCCAAATCCCTGCCTCTCAATACGTGAGCCTTGTATGGGATATTTTTGATCCAAACCATCACATTCTGCCCCTGCCCCTCAAAGGCTCACATGTGTTTTATTATACAAACCGCAGTCTATCTGCAAGAGTCACTAAAGTCTCAACAGTTTCAGTATTTCTCAAAAGTCCAACTTGAAAGTCTCCTCTGAGACTCAAGGCAAACTCATAGCTGTGAGCTTCTGGAAAAAAATAAAAAACAAAAACAAAACAAGTTACACACAGCCAAGATTCAAGTAAGCATTCCCATTCCAAAAGAGAGGAACAGGGTAAGAAAAACAAGTCAGGCCAAGGCAAGATAAAACCCAGTAGGGCAAACATTACAGCCTATAGCTCCATGTCCAGCATCCAAGGCACGTAGTGGCGCTCGATGAGCTCCAAAGGGCCTGAGTAGCCCCATGCCCACGGTCTGGCCTGCAGCAACCCATCTGGCCGTACTCTTGGGCTGGCTCTGTTCCTTGCCTTTAGCTTTCAGATGTTTTATGTCCCTGGCATTTCTAATTTCCTGAGGTCTCCGTTGTGCTTGGTCTTCACTCTCAAAGAACTGTCAGCAGGAATTTCAGCCCCATTGCAAATGTCCTGACCTTCCAGGTTGAAGCCATTGAAGACATTAGTGCCTCTGGGAGCCAATCACCTTCCAAAAGCCCCACCTCCAGGCTGGGGATGTGGTGCAGTGGTAGAGCTCTTGCCTTGCATGCACAAGGCCCTGAGTTTGATCCCTAGCACCATATACATTAAAGAAAAAAAGAACCACTAATAATAATAAATACATAAATTTTTTAAAAGTCCACCTCCAAACACATGAGTCTTTGGGGGACACTTTTGACCCAAACTGTTGTAGATGGAATTATTTTGTCAGTTTCCCGCTGTTGGACTTTTCATTCCAGTGTATGGAAGTATAATTTTTTTTTCAGCGCTGGGCATCACAGCTAAGGCTTCAACATGACAGGCAAGTGTTCTACTACTGAGTTATGTCCCCAGGCCTTGATTTTTACTTTTTAGTCTTGTACTTTGCTCCTTTGCTGGACTAGTTTATTAGTTCTAATTTAATTATGTTTTTAGGGTTTCTTTAGGATTTATGCATATAAAGTCATATCATCTGTGAATAAATAGTTCTGCTTTCAGATATGATCTTTAAAGAGTGTTTTACACTCTGGAAAAATTCAGTTGGTTGTTTATATTCATTGAAATTTTAACCTCAAAGGTTTGGGGTGAACATTCTAGAATTACTGTTTTGGTGTCAATTCTTCATGTAAAACTCAAATAAAATCTGGTGAAGTGTCTCTACTGTGATATTGCTAAGGAATAGTTGATAAATTATCATGGACAAATAATAAGAGGCTTTATTGCAAGTCTATTGGGAACTCACAGAATTATCAGGACAGCTGGAGAATCTTGCTTGGAAGTTATGTAACAATCAAGCGGGGCCGGGCCGTGGGAGACACGGTGAGGGCAAGAGGCCTGAGCGGTCTGGTGAGTCCTCACCACCTCCATCGCTAGACACTTGCCACCACCATCCAAACGGATTTCAAGCCAGCTGTGGTAGTGCACACCTGTGATCCCAGCACTCTGGGAGGTAGAGGCAGGAGGAGCACAAGTTCTACCTCAGCCTTGGCAATGTATAGCCTTAGAGAGACCTTATCTCAAAATAAAAAATAAAAAGGGTTGTGGCTGTCACTCAATGTGAAGGCCCTGGGTTCAATCCCCAATACTGTAAAAAAAAAAAAAAAATTCCAATTATTCTTGGGTTGTTGCTCACTCAAGATCTAAAGTTTCTAAAGGGGTTGAGAAGGGCTATTGGGGCATCCCTGTAATAGCACTTGGGAGGCCGAGGCAGGAGGACTGAGGGATTGAAGCCAGCCTGAGTGACACAGCAAGACCCTGTCTCAAAACAATAGCAAACAACTGTTACAAAATAATAACAATAAGAAGTGCTTTCAGGTTCCTTGTGAGAGCACCTGATTGGCCAAGGCTGCATCATATTCCAGTCCATTTGCTGCCTGACATGGAAGGAAGGTAGAATGTAACTCTCGCCAAGGCATTCAGTGGACGATGTTGCCCGAATAGGAAGAATATGGCTGGGGAGCCAAAGAAAAACAAAGCAAAACAAACAAAAAGCCAACAACTGTCCCTTAGCTCTTCATTGTTTAAATTGTCAACAAATATACTTGAGGTATATTATTTTTTTCTATAGTATTGCTATTTAAGATTATTATTGACCTGGGCATGGTGATTTATGCCTGTAATCCCAGCATTTAGGAGGCTGAGGCAGGAGGATTGCTTCAAGGCTAGACTGGGCTACACAGTTAACTGCAGAGTGAGACCCTGTCCCAGAAAACAAATCAACAACAACAAAGAAAAACCCCACAAAAATTAGTATGGTGCTCACAACCCACATTAACATTCAAAAGAAGAAAGGAAAGACCCTATAGGCGAGAATAAAAAAGAGAAACAAAATTTAAAAAGAATCAGATATTCTAAAAATGGGCATTTTAGTTAAATTAAGTTAAAAAAAAGTTTAAAAAACTCAATAGAAGGGATGTGCCCTAAACCACATGTGACGAAGAAGATGAGGATGCTTTGAGTGGCAAGTGGAAAAAAGTCTCCCTCAAAGTGACTGAGACAATTGGGGGATTTGCTATCTTGTCTTTCACAGGAGAAGTCCAGCAGGAAGGTGAGGCCCTGGGATCCTGGAGGCCATGCTGGCTCCTTTTCTCCTGTCTCCTGGCTTTGTCCTCCTCAGCATCTCAGCCCAGTCCCCAGGCAGGCTGTTTCTCACAGTGGCGAGACAGCAGCCAGCAACAGCTGAGACAGCAGTTGTCTTTGTTATGGCTGCAAAAGACGGGAACCTCTCCGTTAGCCTGGGAATAAAAGCTTTTCCCTTTAGCTGGTTTTATCACACTGTTGCAAGGTACTGCTGTGCATCTCAGTGGCTGGGATCAGTGCTCTCTCTACCTGGGAGAAAGGAGTGGAAATCTGAACAGATACTTTTACTCTTAGGACAGGCAATGGAGGCATGAATGAACGATCCGTGTGCAACCCATGATCCTCTACAAGGAATACACAAAATTCAGTCAGTAAAGTTATAATAAAATTTGTGTAAGACCATACCACATTACCAATAGAAGATACGGGAGGTAAGGGCCTCTGGGTAACTACATTTGTCTTCCCTTGACTTTATTTGCTTGCACCCTAGTAAAAACCCCATTGAACTGGCTTTAAGAGTAGACTCTGTTAATGGATGATGGAGTGTCAGACACAGTGATACTGAGGGAGGGCAGAGGGGCAGGTCCCCCAGGATGAAAGCCATCAGATTCACTCTTCATCTCCGCTCTGCTCCTTTCTGAGCATCCTCCTTTTCTTTGACTGCAGATTGAGGCTGCTTCTCCCCTGTTCCCCATAGAAGGAAACAAGTCTCCTGACCGCTCCAGAGCTTTTGCATCCTTCGGAGCTTCCGGAGCTGCCAGTGCAACTTTTGGGGGCCCAAGTCCGTTTCCTCGCAGGCGATCTGATCAGTCTCACCCAATCAGAGCCCCACCACAGAACGCACTGTGGCCAGGGCGCGGAGCTGTGATGTGCAAAATGGTTTCCCCCATGAGAATATGGGTGTGAGCGGAGTTCTCTGGAAAGGAACAGGGAGATTTTCTGGGCAAATAAAACCATAGGGTGGGGAGCAGCGGTGCACACCTGTAATCCCAGTACTGGGGAGGCTGAGACAGGAGGATCGTTGCAAGTTTGAGAGCAGTGTGGGCTACAAAGTGAGCTTAAGGCCAGCCTGAACTGCATAGCGAGACCCTGTCTCAAAAAAATAAAAAGACCATAGGTGTCTAGCAAACTGCTGATATTTAGAATATTCAGTATCTTCGTGGTACCTTCCCTACCAACAACAACAACACAAAAAAAAAACACGAAAACACTGAACACAGATGCTGGGGAGGGACCAGGAGTTTGGATATTTAGTTTCTATGTCACATTAGGCTTCTAAGTAGCAAACTCTGCCTGATCGGGTGTGTTTCATTCCCTGATGGGATCACTGGGCGCAGGAGAACCTCGCTTGGAATAAGAAAAAAACCCCACGTTCAAAACAATTTCCCACACATTCTATGAGCTAAAAATGGTCATGGCTGAAGGAGTCTGTGCCTCTCAGAACTTAAAATTACACCTGTAGCTTACATTGTATTTCCACTGTACTGCGAGTACCTTAATAATTGCTATGGGCTACACTATGGCAGAATAATTTATTCACAGGCCGTCTTTTATTACCTTGAGGGTTTGTAGCTTTGTATGTTTGTGTGCTACCGCTTCACTTGTCTTTTGTCATGAAATAAGTGATCTGAAGCTCCTGAAAGAAAACAACAAATATTTATTATTTCTCACACGGCTGGGGATTGGCTGGTGGCGGGGAGGGCCAGCACAGGTGGTCAAGGATGACCTCAGTCTCCCCTGGCCCTTCTCTGGTGAGATCTGGATACCAAAGCTCTCTCCACACCCAGCTGCTCTGCATCTTGTACCAGGGCAGCCTTGCGGTCTGTATCTAGACATCCCGCGAGAGCCTGGAGCGTGCGTGGGCCCGGCTAGACGAGGTGATGCGATTCTGCCTGTTTAAAGCAGCCTTGCTGTTAGGGGGTGGGGATGGTGGGCGGGGCAGCGCGGGTGGGCGGGGTCAGTGTTGCCCCGCCCTCTTTCCCCAGACTTCCCCATGCTCTGAGCCAGCTGCTTTCCTGTCCTGTGCTCTGCTGCCTCGCTGCTGCTGCTTTGGAGCCAGAAAACTCTGGAGGAAACCTGGGCCAAAATAAACCTGGCCTCCCTTACGTTGTGGGTGCTGGGTTTTTTTCCTTGCCAGGAGAAAAGGGATTAAGACGGGCAAATTTGTGTTGCAAAGAAAGTCCCACGGCCCAATCCAAGACAGTAGGTGGAGAAGCAGACGTCACCTCTTGGAGGGAGGAGCCGCAGGGAGGTGTGAACAGGCCAAAGGCTGCTACTGCAGGAAACGTGGCGTAGCTGCAATGGGTGGTTCCATGTGGACTCTGGGTGTTTCTCTCGGTATTGGGACTTGTATTTCTACAGGGCGGCGTCTCTAAAGGTCAAACCGGCCACTCCAGTATTGTGTCCCAAGTTAGTTGTAGCAATTTATATTTCGACCACCACATATGTAAAAACCTCCCCTCACCCTTTCCACTGCCAGGTATTAGTGCTCCTGTGCCTTGCCAGTCTGTGAAAGTAGTACTGAACCTCATTCTTGGTTTAATTTTCCTGCCTAATGGAGCTGAACGTTTTTTCATACTTTTATTGGCCTTTTGAATTCCTTTCCCGCAATTTGCCTATTTATATTGTCTATTTTCTCACTGGTGGTTCCTAATTAATCTCTAGAAACTTTTTATGTGTTAGAGACTTTAACTCGTGTGTTTTACAAATATTTTTTCAGTCTATTTATTTATGTTTTCACCATAAAGGGGAAAAAAATCTTCATATGGTTACTCCCCTCCCCTCCCCCACCTCCCCTCCCCTCCCCCACCTCCCCTCCCCCTCCTCTTCTGTCCTCCTTTTCTTCACCCTGCTCCTCCTCCTTCTCCTTTTTTATTTTTTTGAGGACCGCCTGACTGTGTAGCTCAGGCTCAGCTTGAGCTCAGTATAACCCAGGCTGGCCTTGGCAATCCTCCTGCCTCAGCCTCCCGAGTGCTAGGATTACAGGCGTGTGTCCTCGTACCCAGCTTCACTTTCCTTTCCGTAAGGTCTCCTCACACATACCTTCGTACGTTTATGATTTTATGTTTGGGCATCCAATTCATTGGAAGTTTATCTTCATATATAAGATAGAAGCTAATTGATTAGAATTTGCCATCAGCTGTATATAATAGAATATTTATAATGACCTAACCAAGTGGGATTTTTTTGCAGGGGGGCCTGGAGATAGAACCCAGGGCATTCACAGTGAGCTACATTCTGACCCTTAAATTTTATTTTATTTTATTTTTATTTTATAGCACAGTCTTACTAAGGTACTAAATTTCCCAGGCTGGGCTCAAACTTGTGATGTCCCCCCCTCAATCTCAGTCTTCCAGAGTGCTGGATTATAGGTGTGCGCCACCCTGCCTGGCTCCAAATAGGACTTGTGGTTTGTTTTTTTCAGGTAACATGAAGAACAGAAGTAAAAAATCAGGTTGGGGGTGATGGCTCGACCAAGCCATCAAGATCCCCACCTTTGACCTGCTCGGGAGCCTCGGTCATTCCCAGCGCAGAGCTTGAGCGCGTGCCACTTTCTCTTCCGTCTCCCTGGAGCTGCCATGACACAGCCTACAGGAGCCACCTTGAGGAGTGGACAGAAGCAATGCCCCCGTCGGGGAAGTGGCCGAGGCCCAGGGAGCGTCCTGGACTATGGCCCCCTAGGAAGGCCCGTTTGGGGTTGGCAGCCTGAGGCAATAGAGTAGTGTCTCCCCAAGATCTGCAAGTGTGAACCCTGTACCTCTGTGGTGTAACTGCTGCTCGGAGATTAGTGGAGCGTGGGAGGGGCGCACAGCACAGGAGAGGCTGAGGCAGGAGACTCAGCACATGTGAAAGGCCAGCACCGGCCTCAGAGAACCACATACACACAGCTGAGGTGGGCCTGGGGTTTGTGGGGGCTTAGGGTTGAAGCCGTTATCTCTTTAGTCTTTTTGTGTTCTTAGCCTATGAATTTTATCAAACCCTAGTTTTTCAGAATTTCTCATTAGAAACCTCGAGAAGAGCTGGGGATATAGCTCAGTGGTACAGCACATGCACAGGGCTCTGGGTTCAACCTCTAGCAGTGCAAAAGGAAAGAAGGATAGATGGGAGGCAGGCAGGGAAGACGGTAGGTAAAGAATTGTCTTTAGGGTGTTTCACCTCCCAGCTTCTGAAATCTTCCATCATTTTTTTGAAAATCATGTTTCAATATCTTTCTCAGGGCTGGGGATATAGCTCAGTGGAATAAGCGCCTGCCTAGCAAGCGCAGGGTCCTGAGTTTGATCCCCAGTACCGCAAAAAAAATATATATATATACATATATATATATATATATATACATATATCTTTCTCAGAAGATTCTTTTACTAGAACCTAATTTTAGTTTGACAATTATTTTCCTCTCAAATTTGTGTTGTGGTGGTACCTGCGATTGAACCCGAGGCCTCGTGCATGCTAGGCAAGCGCTCCACCGCTGAGCTGCACCCTCAGGTTCTTTGATAGTTTATTTTGACATGGGTTCTTGTGAAGTTGCTCAGGCTGGCCTCCAGCTTGTGATCCTCCTGCCTCAGCCTCCTGAGTAGCTGAGATTACAGGTGTGTACAAGCATACCTGTTTTAGGATGTTTCTCGTCTTTTCTGTGGTTTCAGTAGGATATGTCCGATGTGGATTTATTTTTACTGTTTAGATTGAGAGTCATTGAGTTTCAAACTAAGAATCATGGTCTTGTTAATTCTGGCAGTCCTCAGACATAATCTTTTAAATGTGGCCTCTTATCTATTCCTTCTCTTTTCTCCCGCTCAAGCTCCCAGACGCACGTTCAACTTTTGCATTTCATCTTCTTTCCTGCTTTCCGTTTCTTTGTCTGTGCACTCTGGTAACTTTGGTGCTATCTTCTAGGTCACCAATTCTTCAGCTACCAGGAAATCGAGGTTCTTCCCTGTGTGAGGCCCTAGGCTTAATCCCTGCCCCACAAAGAGAAAAAAAAAAAAAAAAAGAGGAAAGTGGGTTCCATGGTGAAAAGACAGCACACCAATGTGCTTAGTTTTCCTCGGGGTTAGGGTCGGACAGTCACTAGGAGCCGGCTCGTGTGCTGCTTTGATTTGAATACCCGGGGTCGCTGGTGCGTGGTTCCGAGACCTTCGGAAGGGCAGAACTCTGGCGTCAGCCGGCGTCATCTCGTCCTCAGTCCGGGCCGGTCCGGGCTCAGAGAAGAGGTAGAGGGAATAAGGAAGACTTCAGACTTCCTAGGTGACTGGATTGTGTCTTCTTGCTTTCTTCTCCTGTCATGAAAAGTTTAAATGAAAACAAACAGACAGACAAAAAACCCGGCAGAACCTCACGCGTAAGTGTTTTTCACACACAAAGCAACCCCTAAAATATGTGCTTGGAATCAGCAAGGTTTCTCGTGTAAACATTTGAACAAGGCGGCACTCTTCACAACTCGGGGCCACACGTGTCATGTCACTGGATCTCCGCAGCGGCTCTGGAGGCTGAGTCGTTTTCCCAGGAGGGAAACGCAGTGCTGTTTCGCTTTACTTCCCTAATGAGGGTTCCTCCAGTGTGACATTTCAATCCCGGCACATGGCGTGGGCTCAATAAATTTGTGGGATGAATTCCATGTAAAATCTGAATGGATCTTGGAAATCGTGGTTCTTTGGTACAGTTTTAAAAAGAGATTTCCTTTGAGTAGGAAGAAATCTCTTTATAATGTTTTAAAGAGTAAATGTTTATTAGGAAAAGCTGGCCCCGGAAGCTGTTATCCACTCCTAAAATCCTCATGTCACGCTATCGTGTGTTATAATTAATGACTTAGTTGAGCATATGTTTTAAGTGTGATCATAAAATAATAGTATAACAAAAACTTGCCTTAGAAATTTGAAAGGAAAAGACCTTTTAAATCATTAAATTAAAATTTAAACCAAACCAACAATTTCATTGCTTACGAATAAAATTTGACATATGAAGTTTTGATAGTGAATTTAGCTGGATTAAACTATAGCCATTAAAATGTACTGTGTGATACTTTAAACTATCATGAATGAGGAAATAAAGACATTATTGATTGTACAAAATCAATAATACTCTTTCGCGTGTCTAAAACATTACAACAAAGACACACGAGGGCGCTCTAGCCAACCAGAAACTCGGCTGCGTCTGCGCTTGTTGCTAGAGATTAGATGTGAAGTCCAAGCCACTGCTTACTTTCACGCGTGGAAATATCAAAGCCCAAAGACATTAAGACTTTGCCCTGCTCCTTACAGTAAATAAATTGGGTGCTAGATTGTTAAAAGATGGTGCAGCCATGCCTAGTCAATGAATTTATGCCGTAGAATTTTGACTCGCTCTTTAACATTTTCACCCGCGGCCCACTATAATGTATTTTCAATCTTGAATGGGTTTGGTGACAGCATTTATAAGACCTAGGAAGAGAGGTGAACGTTGGTGAATGTGCAGCTCAGCGGCAGAGGCTGCAAAAAAGAGAACTACTAAGAAGATTTATTTTTTTATTTTTTTGGCGGTACTGGGGATTGAACTCAGGACCCTGCGCTTGCTAGGCAGGCACTTATTCCACTGAGCTATATCCCCAGCCCCCCAGTACTAAGAAGATTTAATAAGGCTTTGCCTTACGAATTGGAAATTGTGCTTCAGGCTGATTCTCACCTGATCACCTTTGCACAGGGGCCTTGTTTATTCCCCATCTCTGATATACGTTGTTTATCCTTCGGCTTTCGTGTAAGTATAAGGTTACCACACTGCTGGCAGAGTTTCTAGAAAAGGGCTTATAAACATCCACAAAGATTTTTGCTAGAGAGAAGCTATAATAAAAATATAGAATTAAAAAAATTGCTGTGTAAATAATATTTATTCTGAGGGCAAATTTTCTAATTTAAGTATTTCCTTTTTTATTAATTTTTGGAGATGGGGTCTTACTATTTAGTTCAGGCTAACCTTGAACTTAGTATGTAGCCCAGACTGGCCTTGAATTCACTGTGATCCTCCTGCCTCAGCCTCCCAAGTGCTGGGATCGCAGGCACACACCACATGCCTGGCTAAGTACTTCTGTCCTCTTAGGAAGATTTACTTTATTACATCAATATAGGCTGATCAGTCATGCATTTCTATTTTTTCAAGAGTTTTTCCCCTAAAATATATATTTACTTACCCCCAAAACAAGACACAGTAAGTAATGAAACAACAACAACAAAAATCAAGAGTTCTGAATGAAAAATGTCTTTCCTTTGGGAGACTGGGTGGTGGGGAAGATAGTACATCGTGCATCTTGTATCCTGGCTTGTCTTTGTTGATGGTGTAGATCTATATTCAATGCAAGACACGGATACACCTTTGGTCACCTCGTTTTGTCCATATTTTAGGATTCACAAATTAACTTATTTCCTGTCCTGAAAATATTTGATAATTCTACAGTAGAAAGCATGAGATTGTTTTAGCCAGGCAGAGTGGAGCTTGCTTGTAATCTCAGCACTCGAGGAGGGTGAGGTAGGAGGGTCACAAGTTCCAACCTAATCTGGGGAATTCAGGATTTAGCAAGACTCTGTCTAAAAACCAAACCAAACCAAACCACTGGAGACTTGGCTCAGTGCAAAGGCCCTGGGTGAAAAAATAAAAACAAAAAACAAGCATTCCTTTACTTAGTAATAATGCAAAATAACAGATTACAAGCATTAAAAATTGTTCTTCTAACTTTTGCTATATTTAGTCAAATATACCCGACAAGAACAAAACTCAGTAGTTGGCATGTGACTTTATGAGATCTGGCCCGGCCGAGCACTCTGTTCTCATCTCTTTTTGCGGGGAGGGTCTGAGACACAGTCGTGCTCTGTAGTGCAGGCTGGCCTTGAACTCACTGTGTAGCCCAGGCTGGCCTCGAACTCCTGCCTCGGTCTCCCTTCCCATCTCTTTTTGTTGTTTCTGTTCTTGTTGTTGTTGAGACAGTTTCTGTATGTTGCCAAGGCTGGTCTTGAAACTCTGGGCTCAAGTGATCCTCCTGCCTCAGCCTCTTGAATAGCTGGGGCTTGTCCTCCTTATCTCTTGTAACTCCCACTGAATCATCCCAAGTTGGCCACACTGGCCTTCCTGAACATGAAGCATGAAAAGATTCATCTGGAACAGCACTGCTGTACTTCTGTTCCCTTTGCCCAGAACATTCTTACTAATTTATTTTCTTTGACCATTGGAATGAGAACTGTAAGATATAGGGCTTCATCCATCTAGTTCAGTAAGTGTCTCAACAGAAAACAGATGGGATGTTCAAAATAACTCAGGACATTTCATACGCACGGAATCATATAGAATGTGATGTTGTCTTTGTGACTGGCTTCTTTCTCTCAGCATAAAGTTTGCAAGGTTCATCCACATTGAAGCGTGTCTCCGTACCCACCTATCTATCTATCAATTGTCTATCGTCTGTCTATGTCTGTATGTAGCTATCTAGCTATCTGCTATCTATCTATCCAGTCTTGCAGTACTGAGAGTTGAGTCCAGGGCCTTCACAATGAGCCACATTCCCTAACCCTTTTTGAAATTTGAGACAGGGTCTCACTAAGTTGTTAAGTTGCAGAGGCTGAGTGACACTGTGATCCTTCTGCTTCAGCCTCCTAGAGTGGTGGAATGATAGCCGTGGACCACCATGCTTGGCCTTTTAATTTCTTTTTTCACTATGTTGCCCACACTGGCCTTAAACTCCTGGGCTTGTGTTTTTTCCTACTTCGCTTCTGAGTACCTGAGACTGCAGGCATGCGCCACCTCCCCTATTTATTTATTTGTTTATTTAAGTGGTGGGCATTGAACCAGCGTCTCGTGTGTGATAAGCGCGCCTTCTACTATTGAACTACACCCCAGCCCCTATATCTAAGAATTATATTCTCAGTCAGGTGTGGTGGTGCACACCTGTGATCCCAGCACTTGGGAGACTGAGGCAGGAGGATCACTGCGAGTTCAAGGTCAGCCAGGGTTGTATGATGAGTTGAAGGCCAGCCTGAACTGCATATAGAGACTCTGTCTCAAAAAAAATACATCTATTTACCTCTCTCTCTTTGTCCCTCTCTCTCTCTCTCTAGTCTCTATATTCATATATCAAGTCATGTCATATTTAGATAGGAAAAAGTATGCAGAAATATATACCATATTATTGGTAACCATACCTTTAGAGAAGTAATTTTATGAGGAACTTTCATTTTCTACCCAGTACGTTTCTATAAGGCTTGAAAGTTTTGCTATGAGCTAGCAGTTCTTTAGTTAGTAAGGAGCAAATGTAAATCTGTGGGGTTCGTTCCCTTATTTTAGGGTCAAAGGTTAGAGTAGTAAGATAAAAATGACATTTTATTCTACCCCATGATTTTAGATCAAAGCTTTCTCACTGATAGTATTAAAGCAACAAACTGCTTTTATTTTTGAAGGTATTAAATAAACTCAGATTTCATTAAAGGTATTTACTCAAGTATGGCAGCACTTGGGGTTGTCTGCTACGGGGGAGGGTAGTATTTGCGTTTGCATATTGTCTAACACTTTTTATCAACTTTAGTGAATAAGCCTTCTGCAAACATGTTCAGTGAGGGCTTGCTTGGGTATAATTTTATATGTTACAAATTAATCTCAGAGACTATAAGAAATAGTTGAGTGATTTCACTCTGCTATGTACACAGTCGATCCCAGTGTATGTAATCTCTAGGAACTAGGATCCGGAGAGAAGCACTGGGGAGCTACCAGGTTTTCTCATTTGAAAGAGCCCTTTCTGGTGGATTTTTATGTTTCGGTTGTGAGAACAGTAAAATCTCCCCATCCTAACCCTTTCTTGCTTTGAGGTAGTGTGACACAGGGTTCCACGGCATCAGCTGCTCTTGGTTCAGCGCAGGTTCTTGGTCAAGTGGCTCAAATTCTACCTTAGTGTCTGTGACCTTGTGCAAGTTAGCTCACAGCTCTGGTCCTGGTTTGCTCCCGTATGACATGATGGAACGCTTTCTTCCTCAAATGGCTGGCCTTAAACTCACAGCAATCCTCCTGCCACAGCCACCCCAGCGATGGGATTACAGGACTATGCCACCACACCTGGCTTCCCCAGAAATTTGAAGCTATATGAGACACACAAAAAAAATTATCACTGTTCCCAAAGTCTACATTGAATCTGATCTGATTATAATAATTTTGGAGTAATATAGTGAAAATTTTGTTTTTTAAATCAAAAAGTTATGAAAGGACTTCAAAGAAAAGACAAATGAAAATGTGTGTGTATGTGTATTTTTTTTGCTATTTTTCCCCCCCTTCCCAGTGCTGGAGAGCGAACCCAGGGCCTCACACAAGCTGGGCAAGCGCTGCACTGCGAGCTCCAAGCCCGTCCCGAAGTAAATACTCAGTGGGGACGTTTATTCTCTTCCACCTTCATCTGCATTCATTGTCCTAAGCGAAAGATGATACAGGGAAAAGCTTTTGAGTTTTAAAAACTTTGGATTTTGAGTTTGAAAACCCCAAGGCTTGGAAGCTTCCTGGTGTAGAGTCCAGGGCAGCCAGGTCGGGCTGGGGAGGTGAAGGAAGGGCCAGGCCACCTGCTCCACTCCGGGCTCGACTGCCGGGCCACGACGCAGGGAAGGGCAACCAGCAGGGTCGCATGGGGCCTGCGGACCACACGAGGCTGCCAGAGGCCACCTACCCTGGCGAGGACCCACAGACCCCTGCAGTGAGGACCAAAAAGGCCCACGGCCCGCCTCGCCTCTGGCTCTGCACCGCGGGGCAGGCGGGAAGGCAGAGGTGCTCTGCTTAGCTGTGGCTGCTTCTGCCTTGGGTACAATGGCACTCACAGTAGAAAGGAACTAAGTGTGGTGATGGTAAAACAGTTTCTTATACGCTTGAGTTAAGACTTTAAATCCGTAAAGATCCAAATATGTTCCAAAGGCCGCGTTAGAGTGTTTGAAATGAAACACCCTCCTCGTAGCAGAAAAGAATAGGCTGCTTTCTAACATCAAACTAGGGAAAAAGATGCCGTTGTCCACGAGGCTGAGCCTGTTAGTTAGTGGGTAGGTGTTTTAACCGAACCTCTCTAGAAGTAAAACATGTAGTACTTTGATTTATCTCCAACAAAAATGCATCCTTAGCTGGGCGTGGCGGCGCACACCTGTGATCCCAGCACTCTGGGAGGCTGGGGCAGGAGGATCACAAGATTGAGCCACGCCTGGGCAATTTAGCCACTTAGGAAGACCCTGTCTCAAAACATAAACTAAAAAAGGGCTGGAGAGGTAGTTTTGCGCAAAGACCCTGAGTTCCACCTCTAGTGCTCTAGGAGGTTCATAGCAACAGGAGTTGTAATAACCGAAAGTAGAAATGAGCCAAACACTAACCATCAGTAAGTGGTAACTCACGGCCCACTTACACACCGGAATGGCACACAGCAGGGACAAGACACAGACAGCGTGCCCCGGTGTGGCCCCATCTCCCTACCCTCAGCCAGGTGGGAGGCACTGGTGCAATCCCGCGCGTCTAAAGTACAAGGTCAAGCAGAAGCAATGCGTCAGGTAGAAGTTTGGGTCGTGGTCACCTCACGTGGCCCGTGGCTGTAGACAAGCACAGGGGACTTCTGTGGAGCTGGTGTTGTTCTCTGTCTCACTCTGGTTAAGGATTGCGTGGGTTTGTTCACGTTGTGAAAATCCATTGCACCATGGCACGTGTGCCTTTAGAAAAACACTATGGGCTGTTCTTCCTTGTGTAAGTCAGCGGGGTGGTTTCTATTGTGTGATTCCTCAGAAGCAGAACCATAGGTAAGAAATAAAAGCTAAGTATTGAAAATGTGATCAAAATTAAGAGGTCCCATGCCAGGCGTGGTGGTGCACACCTGTAATCCCAGCACTAGGGAGGCAGAGGCAGGAGGATTGCTGTGGGTTCAAAACCAGCCTGGACTACATAGTGAGTTCAAGGCCAGCCTGGGCTACAGAATGAGACTCTGTCTCACCAAAAAAAAAAAAAAAAAAAAAAAAAATTAAGTCCTCTCCCTTACATCAGAGTGGTGATTATCTTCTAGTTAAAGGATGATAGATTACCCAAAACATTAGATCAATTCTGGAAAGACTCCTGAATTTGGACGAAGACCACTTTGGAATACTTGGGAGCTAAGATGATTTCCATGCAGAGATGCTAAATAGTCTAGACTGGCTTGCTGAGGATGGGCTTCCTCGAATGCCACCATGTTAGAGAATTCAGCATTCAGTGCAGCAGTGAAAACTTAGCACTTTAAATCTGGCTGGCTTTGGATAGAGACTGACATGTTAGATTTAGTACAACTGTAGAATTAATGCTAAAAACCCCCGTGCTACACTGTTTTCCCATATGCTGCATAAAAATGCTATATAGTTTCTCACTGAAAAGCTGCTATACTAGGGTGCTAGCTGATCTTACGCTTTCAACTTGCTTAATGTTTTCATTTATATACAATAGAGCTTTACACTGCATCAGTCAAACAATCTATTGTGAAATAATTTACGGTAAAATCATCATAAATTTATACCAAGTATTGATTTCGCATTCATTTTCAAACTGTGAAAGTCAATGAACCCTAAATCTGTAAATAAATTGGTGAAGCAAAAGACATAAACGACAAAAAAAAAAAATTAGTCTCCATGTCGTGTGTGTGCTTTTCAGATAGCTGTATGGGGAAAATATATGGGAGGAGGCTTCATAAAATTTTAAATTAGTGACATAAAAATAACATAATGCACAAAGAAATAGACCATCTCGACAAAATTGTGGAGAAAACTGCCAAGAATCTGGTTCATACTCTTGATGTACTGGCAGCACAATTCAGCTCAATGGTGCCTTGCAAAGGGAGGCATCTTCACACCCTCATGCTTCCAAAAATTTTTGGAGGCAAAGCTATAGCACAATCTATTTAATTCCTGGAATACCGTGTTTCTGTTTGTGTGCATATGTTTGAATATCTTTACTATTTTAAAAGCCTACATGGAAGGCATCACCTTGGCAGTATGATAGTCCAAGCCTGCAGCAGGCATTTGAATCCCTCTGCGACATCCTTTGTAAGCAACCAGTCGCCCCTCCTGGGCCTCACACCCTCCCAATACACTATGGTCTATTTTGTTCTGTCCTTGACTGCTTACTTAGAGATTATGGCAGTATTTATAGCCTAGTTTCCATTTGGTTGTGTGTTTATTTGTTTTTGTTTGTTTTGAGATGTGTGTAGTTCAGGCTGGCCTCAAACTCACTGAGATCCTCCTGTCTCAGCCTCCTGAGAACTGGGAGTACAGGTGTGTGCCCCCACACCCAGATTCCCATTTCCATTTTGTTCAGAGAATAACTTTTTTCTGACACCCTAGTTACATTTACCCTGGGGCTAAATGGTTTAAACCCAGGGAAGAAAGTACTTTATCAGTGGGCTACAACCGAAACCCTTTTAAATTGTTTTAAATTTGTTTTTTAGTTTGAAATAGAGGCCTACTACATTTCCCAGGCTGGCTTCAAACTCGTGATCCTCCTGGCTGAGTCTCCTACTGCATTCCCAGTGGCTGGGATTACAGGTGTGCGCCAGCATGCATGGTTTTGCCAGGCCCTTTGCAGCCTAATTTCAATAGTGTCAACTTGGTACAAGAAAGACCAGACAAGAGAGTGGCGAAGTTCAAGACGCCGTGCCCTTGCTTGGGAAAGAACGTGTGCTTTTGTCGCACACATCTAATTGATAGTTACGGTCTTCACTAGGTACTGTTAGCGTGGGCAAAGACGATCGAGGCTTTCTTTCGGGGAAATGGTGACGTAAGGCTGCTCTGCGCCATCGAGAGTCCTGCGATGTGATTGGTTAGACTGGTGCAGGCTTAGTTCCCACGGCTGCGCCGCCAGGCTGGGAGAACAGCCCGGCGCTAGGCCTGCTCACACTCTCTGATTGCAGACCGTGTTGATGGTGAGCGGTGAGCCGTGGATCCCAGAGGATAATTGGGACGGTAGCCAGGTGTGCTGTGAGTGCCGTGCAGACCGCCATGTCCCCGGGGCCCCGCCGCCTTGGCTGCACTGCTCAACGCGGCAGCTGTGCGCGCTCCCACCAGCCGTGCCCGGGACAGCGAATATGAATGCGAGAGACGCGGAGCGCCAATGTCCACTCTTCTGATCAACGACATTTGCTTGTCTAGTTGATTCCAAAGGCTTAAGAGGGCGCTTATGACTCTCACTTTATTTACTGCCCCTAATCTCCTAATGTGTCTGGTCTCTGCAGCGGTGGTTTTTTCCCTGCTGTGATGTACAGACAGGAGGATCTTCCCAGAGGCTCACAGCTGGCTGTGGTCTCCTGGTCAAGAGTAGCCATGGGCCTGCCTGGGGGACAGTGTGCATGGGGTGGTGGTGTGCCCTTGCCTTCCTCCAAGCAGGACAAGTCACACGAGAAGTGCTTCGAGGGTCTCTGAAAATTATGTTGTGAGGGCCTACAAGAAAGGCTCCCAGCACTCGGGAGGCTGAGGCAGGAGGATCGTTGCAAGTTCGAGATCAACCTGGGCTACAGAGTGAGCTCAAGTCCAGCCTGAACTGCATAGGGAGAGCCTGTCTGAAAAAAAAAGGATGACTGGTATTTCAGTGGCCCAGGAGGACAGATACGGAGGCGCCCCCCCCCATCCATTGCCTGTGCCTGGGGAGGTGCCGGGGAGAGGGAGAGAGACGGGGAGAGGGAGAGACTGCGTTGCCCTCCGCCATGTCAGGAGAGGATGCAGGATTTCCCAGGCAACCTACCGAGAGCAGCTGCCGGCCCAAGAGAGCGACTGCCAGCTGAAGGTCTCCTGGCGCCAGATCCTCCCCAGACTGGGAAACTACTGGCCATGGAGCCCCACCAGGCCCTCCAAAGAACCCGCTGGGTAACCTCAGGAGGGAAGGAAGCTTGGCCGCCTGCGCACAGAAGGTGCCCGTGGCATGGTGCTGGCGAGCTGCCCAGTCTTCATTCAAGTGAGGCGTGAGTGGCACAGTAGTCAGCTGACGGTATGGTGACGGCATCTTTGTGATGCTGCTTTGGGGCTGGGCCCACGCGCCTTCCGGGGAGCAGCCCCGTCAGGGGGAACCCGGCAGGGATACTGAGGCCTGGCCATTGCGCCGGTACTCGGCTCCGCTAGTGAGAAGTCTGCCCCGCGGTCCCTCCTTTCGCCTCAGCCAGGGTCTGCGCCGCGGGAAGCTGAGGAGAGAGGGCGGAGAGCTTACCGTTGGTGATGAAATAGGTTTGTTCTGAGGAGGAGAGGAACGGCTTCGGAATGGCAAGTTCTAGGGAAAAAGCAAGAGAATTTGAGAGGGCAAGAGAATGTGGGTAGTGCAGAAGGCCCGCTGGAAGCACGTGAGCCTGTGCAGGGGGTGCGGAGAGTCACAGAGGGGAGCCCTAAATGAGCTGATTGATCGAGCAACCACAGATTTTTTTGGCTCTTGAGTTTTATTTATTTTATTTTATCTGGCTCTTGAATTTTAATCGCACCTATACAAAGTATTTCTGTAACATTATGACAAACTTATTTCAAGCCAACCAGCTAATAGGATACTTAAATGGTAAAGCACACAAAAACTGTCCATTAAAATCTCCTGTACGATAAAATGTCTACTAACCCCGTTGTTATATGGTATTACTCTGCAGGTTCTCACCAGCACAGTGATACATGAAACAGAAATATGATCCCTTAATAAGTCATGATATATTCATACGTGAAATATTTTATAGGTACTAGAATTTTTAGAAAAATTTGGACAGGCATAAGAAATGTTTATAATTTTGTAAAGGAAAGTGTAGGTTGCAAAACTCTGTGTCCGTGGCCAAAGTTAACATCCTTGCAACAGAACAAATTACCATCATTTACCTCCCAATAGGATACAGTGAGCGGAGTATAACGTCACTTCTTTGTGTTCTGCCAAAAAGCATAATTTGAACCGAGTCATCAGACACATCAGATAATTCCAAAGTAAGGGGCAAGCTGCAAAATAATTGGTCTGTATTTTTTCAAAAAGGTCAATATTAAGAAATATTAGCATCAGGCATGGTGGCTCATGCCTATAACCCCAGCACTGAGGAGGCTAAGGCAGGAGGATTGTTGCGAGTTCAAGGCCAGCCTGGGCTACAAAGTGAGCTGAAGGCCAGCTTGAACTACATAATAAGACCCTGTCTCAAAAAAAAAAAAGAAAGAAAGAAGGTAAAAAAATATTACCTGTGTGAAGTGATGCACACTGGTGGTCCCAGGTACTCAAGAGGCTGAAGCAGGAGGGTCACTTGAATCCATGATATTGGGGCCAGCCTAAGCAACACAGCAAGACCTTACTTCAACCAAAACACCACTAAGAAAGACTAAACATTAAAAAGACATAACCAAACACAAAGCCTGAGCAAGGATTTTCTTTTTATTATAAAGGACATTGTTGGGAGAGTGGATGGAACATGAGTAAGATCAGATAATAGTATTGTATCAATATTAATTTCCTGGTTTTGGTCACCGTACTGTGGCTACTGCAGGAGAATTCCTCGTTTTTAGGGGAAACACAAGGAAGGACTGAAGAGGCGCAAAGGGACATCATACCTCTGTTATGGAAATGTTCAGAGAGAAGCAGACGGGAGGCCAAAGCAACAGGATTGGAGGTTAGCATCCAGAAAACAGCACGGAGGGCAGAGGGAGGCCCATGCATGCCTTCTGCAACTTTTCTGTAAATCTAAGATTATACTAAAAATAAACGCAGCAGGAGAAAGTGTCCAGGGTGATAGCTGCTAAAACACATGTCTTGAACATAACGATTAGATAAAATATACCACACTTCTCTTTCTTAATTGAAGAATTTTGAGTGATTGTTGGTGTCTTCTGTCTCCAAACTGTGTATCTAGAATGGTTATTATTCTGAAACAGACCCATTTGTGTGGAAAGAAGTGCCTCTACATGAAACAAATTCTTTTTTCTAACTTATCTCGGACTCTGTTTTTTGTTATTGTTGTTTGTTTGTTTGATGGGTAGAACTGGAGATCAAGCCCAGACTCCACACGTGCCAGGCTAACGTTCTCCTGTGGAGCTGCACCCGCAGCCTGTCTTTGCTGGTTTCAATGCTTAGAGCAGTGTGATGATTCAAGAATATTTTTCCATCTGAAACTGACATGCAAATGATTACTCACTTGCCTGCATCAGACAATCACATAAGTGGAATGAATACTAGAGGTTTCTGATCTTTCTCTGCTCATACCTATAGCTTCGTTGGAAAAGCAAGATTTATAGATTATTAATTTCATATTTGGGCCTAAAAGAGCAACTTAAATCATTTGTACATAACATCCTATTAATTCAGTCTAGTTATATTTAAGTGAAGGAACGTACTAGAGTGCCATGAACTGTCAAATTTATGATTCTTCTTCTAGCAGTCTTTTTAATAGAGAAATATTCTGTAAAGGATGCATAGAACCTGGATTCCACAAAGTCCAGGGTATAGATTTCCTATCTGTAAATCAGCAATTTATATGGGTGCGTTCTGCTGGAAGCCTTGTAGTAAATTTAAATTTAAAATGTGATTTTATATTCTTTTCAATAGAACCATAAACTCATAGTGCAAAGCTGTCGGCTCAGCCTCATGCCTCTGGGCGGAGCCGTAATTAAGTCGTCACAGACAGGCAATTGTCCGTCCTAGGGAGACTCTCCCACCTGACTTTCTGCTACCTGTCAGAAGTTAGCCCCCTGTCGAAGATTACACAAGAAACGCTCTTAGGCCCTTGTCCCATTTTACTCCCTAGCGTCCCGAGGAGAAAATTTCATTTCATAGTCAGCATTAATGTTATCTGCGCAGGCTAACTGTGTTTTCTCTCTCCCACTTCATCAGAGCACAGCGGTTTGCTATTACATTGCTTGTTTCATTGGTATCTGGCTGCAGTGCGGAATTTTGACAGAGCGAAAATGACCTCCATGTATTTATCTATAATTTCTGACCACACGTGATGAGAGCAATTTGAGCTCCTGCAGAGGACTTAAATTGAATGGAATTATTGTTATTAGTAGTCTTTATTATTTATTTATTTATTTATTTTTGGTACTGGGAATCGAACTCAGGACCTCGTACCTACCAGGCGGGTGCTGTGCCGCTGAGCTACATCCCCGGCCCTGAGTGGAATTACCGAAGGATGTCGAATTATGTAGCTCAGAGGACATTATCAGTCCTTGTGTCTCTGTGACTTCCAGTGATTTCTGTGGCTGAGGACCGGTGGTCAAATCTGGCACAGTATTGAAGGCTGAGGGTAGAAGGAGCACAAAGGACAACCCAGTCATTACACCGCACGTCCCATTCATAAAATACCTTTTGATGAAGGAGGACAGTGTGAGTCTCTTCTCTGGACAGCACGTGGACCCGCTTGTAGTTCCAAACCCCCCAAACGCTGCACACAAGGAAGGATGGGTGCCCATCAAACCGGCCCATCGCAGACGGTGCAGCGTCCAAGGTCCCAGGCACAGGGGCTCTGGGAAATGGGAACTGGCAGAAGATGGGACCAAAAGGGAGAAAGTCTGAGGTTCATCCCTTAGATTTAATTGAAGCGTTATGCGGGGAAGCTGAGGAAGCGATGTGCAGGCTTAGATTTTAGAGAGGAGGCTCCACAGGACAGCGGAGGCAGAACAGACAGGACGGGTGCCGAGGACAGAGGCTGATCTGAGGCAGCAGTGTGGGGACGGAGCCAAGCGGCCGGAACTGGGATGTTCTGCTTGTTTGTGGTGGTTCTGGGGATCGAACTCAAGACCGAGCTCAGGCTTGCACAGGTGACTGCATATAGAAGGAAAAGAAAAGAAAAGGATGGCTCTCAGCGTCTGATTTACATCTCGGATGCTTTGCGATGCCCAGGGTTGCTACACAGCGTTGCCCCTTACGTCATTCCTTTTAAGGTTCCCTCTCTGAATCCTTCTTGGTCTTTAGTAACGGAAACGAGGGGTACCTTGAGTAAGATCGTCATTAGGGGAGGTGTGTGAGAGAGTGCCCGTTGTTATTCAGCTTCCTTTCTTTATATATCAGAATGCATCACATATGACCTGTGAAATAAAGACTTTTCCCAGCCTCCTTTGCAGTGAGGTCTGCGCTTCTGACTGAATCATGAACCATGGGAAGCAACTTCCCGGACTCACCCTTAGTGGGTAGAGGCAGACACCCTTCCCCCTTTTCGCCTTGTACGTGTAATGGCTGATCCTGGCCTGTACCTTATAGAAAAACAGCTAGAAGCACTTTAGGTTTTTGTTTTTTTTTTCTTTTTGACACAGAGTCTCACTCTGTAGCCCAGGCTGGCCTTGAACTCACAATGATCCTCCTGCCTCAGCCTCCCAAGACCTGGGATTACAGGCAAGTGCCACCACGCCAGGCCTAGAAACACTTTGGGTTCCAGGAGACCGCAGCCTCATAAACGCATGTATCCAAACTGTTATGTGAAGGAGCAATAGACTTGGGCCTTGATGACGTGTTCATTATTTCTGGTTTCTGTCACGTGCAAACGAATCCATATCTCAATATGCAGGTCGGTGTTATGGACTCCCCAAGATGACAGGCAGCTCAAAGGCTGGAAAACAGTCGGACCCGGAGCCACGGAGCTGAGACCGTGGAGACTGCGCAGTCACAGCACCATATGCCGCTGCTGCGAGTGGGCAGAGTTCCGGGTTTCCGTCTTTGGTTCACTCAAGAGGCAGAATTCTGGCAAGCAGCGTTTCAGTGCTCAAGTTCGGGTATGCGTGTGGTCCGTAGGGCTTCAAAGGGCAGCCGGAAAGGCCTGTGCTTCTGCGCGGGCATCACCCGGGGGAGGTTTGGGCCAGGAACAGCCCAGAGGACAGCCCGGAACTCCCTCCAAAGGAAGAGAGAGATGCAGAAAAGGAAGGGAAGATGCTAGACAGCCAGCAAGACAAACAAACAAACAAACAAAGACACAGGCACCCTAACAAGTGCCCGCCGCACCCGACTTCTGACTCCTGCTGAACGGAGGGGCCCTGGGAGAAGCCGGCATGATTTCCATCTAACTGAAAACTCTATTTCAGGGGATCCATTGGACCGCTTTCTGCATGCGATTTTCTTTCACAATACCCTTCCCTTCAATGGCACACACGAGTCATTCCTCCTAAGTTCTGTTGTGAGCAAAGATGCTCACAAGCTGCTCGTCGCGCTCAGATGCTGTAGCCTCCTCTTTGGCAATAACATCGTGAAAAGAAACGGCAACGTTGTAGAAAAGCTAAAGCTACAGTCAAACTTCTGCCTTTGGATCTTCAAAATACCTCTCAAGAATAGAAAGAGTATTTTCTGTGTATTAAAAAGAAACTCTTAGCAACGAAGAAGTTATTAGTATTCTTTCAAAAGCCAGTATCAGTCACGGCAAGTTTGTATATTAACATGACATTTGTATTGCATTTCAGGGAAAAAAGTCACAAGGAATTCAACTTCTTAATTTATTGGCTATCAGAAGGGCCCAACATGCAGCTGTTAAAAATGCTTTTTTTCTTTCTTTTTTTTTTGGTAATTGGATCAATCTCATTATGGTTCTGTTGCACTTACGTGACAATTTCTGGAAAAAATATTCTTAATATATGTGGTGGATTGTTTTGTTTGATTGGTTTTTTTTGAGACAATGTCTAGCTATGCAGTTCAGGCTGGCCTTGAACTCATGGTGATCCTCCTGCCTCAACCTCCCAAGTGCCAAGATTATAGGCATGTACCCCCATACCCGCTCACTGGTTTGTTTTATTTTATTTTTTGGTACAGTGAATCAAACTCCAGACCTTGCGCTTGCCAGCAGGCACTATGCTCCTGGGCTATATTACCAGCTCATCGCTGGTTCCTTTTAAGTGAATCATCTTTTATTTTTATTTCTTTAGTGTTGGGGATCAAACTCAGGGCCTTGCACATACCAGGTGAGTCCTCTCCCACTGAGCTATCCCAGCCCCCAAACCACCTTTTAGACTGGCTTTCACATTAAAGAACAAGAAGTTAAACACAATGAGGGAAGAGGTCTCACTATTGTCCAGACTGGTTTAAGCCTCCTGCCTCCCGGTACCCGGTAGCCAGGGCAACATGTTCCTGCTTAGAAACTGATATTTTACAAATTAACCGCATGAAGTACTCTCAGATTATCTACAACAAGCAACATTTACTTCCTGTGTGACATAAACTGTGCCGAATGTGCTCTCCAAGAAACTGATTTAGAATTTTAATAGATAATATCTGTTCGTGATATAAAATTAAAAATATATAAAGAGCTGTACAATAAAGTCTCTTTCCTCCATTCATGTCTCCCAGTCAGAAAACCCCGCTTCCTCCAAACCCTTTTCCCAGTCGGGTGTGCTCCACTGCAAATGCTAACTGTGCACGTACTAACACATTGAGAAATGTCCTCCACTTCCCACACATATACGGCGCTAAATATACGCTCTTTCACCTCCCTTTCTATTTCCACTCAATACACCTAGGAAAGGTTTCACCTTATGAGTTAAAGATGGCAGCAAAGACCTGCGTCATTCTCTCAAGACAGTTGGTTTTTCTTGCCCTTGAATCTGTGTGCTCCTGGGACTGCTTGTTCAAAAGAACATGGCAAAGGTAACACCATGCCAGTTAATTCCAAACTTGATTTTATATTTATTTAATTTTTGTGGTGCTGGGGTTGGAGCTCCTAGCCCTTTTAACATTAAGGCATGTTCTGGCTAAGTTGCCCAGGCTGGGCTGGAACTTGCTATCTGCCTGCCTCAGCCTCCCACAGAGCTGGGATTCCAGGTGTGCACCACCGTGCCCAGCAGTTCTAGCCTTTCAGAGGTCTGGCGGTTTCTTTTCCCAGCCACTTGGAAGAGTTGCTCTTGGAATGCGTATTCTGGGGACATTTGGCCACCTGGGTCAGAGGTCTCCTTCACTATGAGGAGCCCCAAGTCAGCCCTGTAAGAGAGGCTGTGTGGAAAAAGAGACAGATTCCTGGTTAGTTCCTGGCTCTTCCATGTGCGCCAAGTAAGACAAAAGACCACGTCAGTGAGGAAGGCATCTTGGCCATGTGACCCCACTGAGCTTTCGGATAACACCAGTTCTGGCCACCATCGTATTGCAGAAAGACTTGGAGAGAATTTCCCAGCTGGGCAAATAAAACCAAAGGACAATAAGAGAGTATAAGAGATTGTTTTAATTCACTGAATTAAGGGTAGACAATCACACAATAGTGAATCACATGAGCATTTGTGTATACGCAGAGCCTTATCTTTCTCTCTCTCTCCCCATGGGTAGATTGTACCCATTATTTTTGGATATACCACAGTTTATTTAATACATGTGCTGCCGAAGCAAGCACACCACAGTTTATTTAATAAATAGTCTCCAGTGCTTTGCTATTATAAGCCATAATTTAGTAAATACCTGTATATATTTGTTGTACTGACTGGTGAAATTATATCTACAGGACAAATTTCTAGAAATGAATGTTTGGTTCAAAGGATTTATGCACCAGTAATTTTCCCAGATTCTACATGTCTCCTAGTGGCCCCACGGAGATAGGCCAAGTTTCATTGTCTTCGTTTCAGAGCTGGCCTGAGTGCTGGGATCATAGGCCTGTGCCAACTCCGAGTCTTTCTGGAATATGACAGTGGCTGGAACTGGTGTTTTCTGAAAGCTCAGCTGGGTCACATGGCCAAGATGCCTTCTCACTGTCATTTGTCTTAGTTGGAGTAGATGGCAGAGCTGGTTTGAGACAAGGTCTTGCTATACTGCTATGGCTGGCATTGAATGAATTAATAATCTGCCTCTCTCAGCCTCCTCAGTGGCTGTGTGACTGCTGGTCTTTTAAAATAGATCTGTCAGAACCTTTTAAGGAAATTGTATCTTTGTGATGCGTGTTGCAAATTTTCCACAGTTCTTTTGTTCATAGTGTTTTTTAGCCATGCAAAATCTTAACAAAAATTTATGCAGTTGACTTTTGATCAGTTTTAATTTTGGTATCTTCTGGGGTTTGTGTCATACTTAGACATTTTGTATTTCACCAACTTGTTTGAGCTGTGTAATTCAGGCTTAAACTCACTGTGTAGCCCAGGCTGGCCTCGAACTCATGGCAATCCTCCTGCCTCAGCCTCCCAAGTCCTGAGATTATAGGCGTACATCACCATGCCCAGTATCAACAATGTTTAACAGTTATCTTATCCTGTTCTTTTTCTAGTAATGGATATTTAACCCAGGGCCTTACCCCTAAGCTACCTCCCCAGCCTTTTTAAAATTTATTTTGAGACAGGGTCTCACTAAACTGTGAAGTTACCCACACTGGGTTGGGACTTGTCATCCCCCTGCCTCAGCCTGTCAGAGTGCTGGGATCACAGGCGTGCACCACCCTGCTTGGCTACTTTTATTTTTTATGTTTCTATCTCTCATACACCTGGAATTTATTTTGGGGGGAAGCATGAGGTAGTGATCAAATTTGACTTTTTCCATATGACCGTCCACTTTTCCTAACACCATTTACTGCGTGTATATATGGATTCCTTTTGCAAAACATTCTTAATAACCATATTAGGTCAAAAGCAGGACTAACACACACCCCTATTAGCATATATATTGTAGGCGCTGGGCCAGACCCTGTGAAAGTTTTCACAGACTATATTTCATCTCATCTTCAAAAGAAATCCTAACCGTATGAAGTATTCTTATTCTGAAGCTAAGGGGCCTGACCTTGAGAGAAGTTTCAGTAATTTTCTAGAGGAACAATACAAGAGAATGGCCAGAATTCAAATCCAGTCTGCCAGGCCCCGCACCGTGCCCTTCCTACCGATGGGACCATGCTGCGTGTGGGTGGCACAGCTTTAAATGACCGTGACACTGAGCTCGCCTTTTCCTGAGAGGCGCTCAGCAGCTACTTTATTTATTAAATGAATGAAAGTGTCCTCCCCGATGGAGATCGAGGGGAGGAACCTGCGCATGCGCAGCACACGCTACACCTCTGAGCCGCCCCCGCCCCCCGCCCCGAAAGGCCCAGTTCAGCGGACAGTGTGGATGCCGCTTTCTCGTGGCTTTGGACACCATCTCTGGAGGATGTCGCCTAGTGCCGCAGCCTCCCAAGGCCAGGGCAGAAGCTTTTGTCAGTGAGCTGCTACCTGTCCATTGTGTGTATTATCTTCCCGGCCAATCAGGAATTATGTTTGGTTAGGCGATTATCTAAAAATATTCAATCATGACCCCTGAAATGAATGGGTTAAATTCCTCTATGGAAGTTCATTAAGCATACTGTTAGTATGTATCTTTTTTTTTAAAGAAAACTGGAGAGGTAACATTTTATGCATGTGTCTTACTTCACAGTTTAACAAAAATTACTTCATGTAATCCTCACAAGAGCAGAGGCAAGTAGTCCCTCAGCTAATTGATTAGGAAAAAAACAAGATTAATATTATAGTTTAATTCTTGGATAATTAGATAACTTGTAGTCTTGGATATTTATACAATTTTAAACGTCTCTGATTCATTTTATTTTGTTTTGAGACAAGGTCTCACTGTTTAGTTCAGGCTGGCCTTGAACTCACTATGTAGCCCAGGCTGGCCTTGAACTCGAGGCAATCCTCCTGCCTCAGCCTCCCAAGTGCTGCAATTACAGGTGTGCACCACCATGCCTAGCTATAAATGTCTCTAATTCTTGATTTAGAAGTCACTGATTCCGAAGAATTTTTTTTGTCTTTTTGAGACAGGGTCTCGCTATGCAGCTCAAGCTGGCGTTGAGCTCACTTTGTAGCCCAGGCTGGTCTCAAACTCACAACGATCCTCCTGCCTCAGCCTTCCGGGTGCTGGGATTTCAGGCACATGCCACCATGCCCCGCTTGATTCTGAATTAAGAATCAGAACTCTGAATTCCAGGGTAGTGGAGCCATTAGTGTCAATACAGTTTTCTTAACTCCTGCTGATCGAGCGATGACAGGTTAGTAAATGTATTTGTCATCTGTCTTTCCCTCCTGGTTTTTTTTTAATTTATCTTCTTGACTATGGAGAATAAATATTTAGAATCAACACAAAAGGAAGAGAAAGCACTGATGTGAGAAATGGACATTTGTTAGCAACAGCGCAGAAAGAATGATGCTTTGTTAAGTGTATTTGCCACTTATCACGTACTTTATTAATAATTTATTAGATTTATAATGCATCAGCAGATGGTAAAATAACTTAAGATCTACACATGTAAGATGATCTGGGAAGAGGAGATCAATTAAGACGTTTGTGCTGGAGAATTATCATTCCACGTGTTGTTCAGTGAAATAATTAGAAGCTTAGTCTGGGAAAAAAACATTTAATTGTTTAAAACAATCTATATGAACAACAACAGAAAATCCAAGAGCTGGTTGGAGTTCATGTGGTAAGGTGCTAATTTGCAAAGTGTCTAAAACTCTAGAACCTGGACTGGAGCATGTAGCAGGCTGGGCAAGCCGCTGCTTCCTGTGTCCTGGGATAGTGGTGTCGTCAGGCATCTCTTTCACATCTGTCCCTGTGCTTCCTGCTCAGCGCCTCCACCCTACCCCGGTTCCTTGTGCCTTGTCCCGTGGTCTGTGGCAATAATCTCTTAATTGGCCTCTCTTTCTTGACGCATTCCCTTTTCTGACTTCTTTGCACAGAGCTCGGAATAATCTTCATACAGTTCTCTCTGATTGTTCTTCACGGCCTCTTGAGTGAAACCCGCACTTCTCAACTAAGCATTCAAAATCCACTGTGAAATCTAGCTTCACCCTCTGTCTGGCTTGAATAGGTGATGTACTCTGAGAGTAAATACTGCGGGTGCACTCGCACAGAAATAAACCGCGTTCTTCTAGCTCAGCCCTGGTCCCACCCGCTTCCTGATGGCTGCGAAGATCTGCATTTTCTCTGGAGCCCTTGGCCCTTTGCTTCTGCCCCACACTCTTGCCTGGGGTCTTTTGCTTATGTCTCCATATCCTTTTGAGCCCCTTCATAAGAAGAATACTAGCATTCAAGGCCAGCCTGAATTACATAGTGAAACCCTGCCTCAAAAAAAACAAAAACAAAGCTGGCGGGTGTGGTGGTTCACATCTGTAATCCCAGCACTCAGGAGGCAGAGGCAGGAGGATTGCCATGAGTCTGAGGCCAGCCTCGGGCTACAAAGTGAGTTCAAGACCAGCCTGAATGTCACTGGGAAACCCTGTCTCAAATAGGAAAAAAAAATACTAAAGAAACTCTGGCAAGACTCTGAACTCAGCTGTTCACAGACGTTACTTGAACAAATCCTCACACAGCCCTGTGGCAAAGGTATCAACAGGACCTAGTAAGTGGCGGTAAAAGCAAAGAAGTCCAGAAAGATCAACTCTGTAAGTTACTGTTTGCTGCCAGCTGCCAGCCACCCCTCTGTGAAGACACCTGCTGAGGTTTGTGGGACCAGGGTGAGCGAGGACATTTATTCATTTTCGTACCAAGGAGTGAATCAAGGCCCTTGCAAATGCTCAGCAACCTCCCTACCACTGAACAATACTGCAGCCTTTTAACAATTTTATTATGAGACAGGGTCTCCCTAAATTGCCTAGGATGGCTTTGAACTTATAGCCTTCCTGCCTCAGCCTCAGGAATAGCTGGGGTCATAAACAGGTTCCGCCCCGCTGAGCCAAGATGAGGACTTCCACAGATCCAGGCCTCTGAAGAGCCATCTCTTGCTTCCACCCCATAGTGCTCCACCCACTCCTTAGGAGGCATCTGGCTGGGCCTGGTGGTGCTCTAATCCCAGTGCTGGGAGGCTGAGGCAGGATTGCTACAAATTCAAGGCCAGCCTGGACTATATAGGAAGTTCAGGGGCAGCCTGAACTATACACACTAAGACCATGTCACAAACAAACAAACAAACAAAGAATTCAACTGTGCCAGATGTCACTAGCGCCTCAGGCCTGGACCTACACCACTCAAGCAACGCATGAGCTGGCAGCTCTGGAATAACCACACCTCCCTCTGCCCTCCAGAGCGTGCCCAGGGTCCTGACCTATAGGGTCCTTGCCAGGGGTAGGGGGAGTCTATTCTTACCCCTTGAGCCCCCCAAACTGGTCCTCTTAGCATCTTGTATCTCCAGAGGCCTTCAGAGATGTTAGAGAAGACAGATCTTTTTTTTTTTTTTATTGTCTTTTTGAGATAGGGTCTCACTCTGCAGTTCAGACTGGCCTTGAGTGAAAGGCCACTTTGTATCCCAGGCTGGTTTTGAACTTGCAGTGATCCTCCTGCCTCAGCCTCCTGAGTGCTGGGATCCCAGGCGTGCGCCACCACCCCTGGCTGGGGAAGACAGATCTTTCCCTTTTACCCTGGGCGCCTTCTTGCTCCTGTGGGCTGGGCTGGATGCGCTAAAGGGAGCTGCAGCCACTAGTGAGCTCACAATCCTCCTTCCTCACTAGGGGGCTGGGGTGAGAGGGGCAAGGTTTCTCACTAAATACCTCTCTGGACCACTCAGATGCATCCCATTCTTTTCTAACTAAAATCTAGTTAAAAACAAGAAATCAATTATTTGAAAGCACTCCCCCCTCCCAAGGCCCCCTGACACGGTTAATCGAATTCGTGTCATTCTGTCCCACGACTTTACAGAGCTGTAACATGTGTTCTCTTTGTTTCTTTTTTGGATAAATAAGGTTTCATAAGTTATATTTGGGCACCTTTATTGAAATTAATAAATGTTACTATCTGCTGGGGATTGGATTTAGCTCAGGTCCCTCCCCGGGAATCAATGGCAGTTGTGAAAAGCACTTTTTTATTTTTCAGGTTTTGTCTGTGAAGACTGGCTGTGAAATCTTGCTGTCTTTGTATCAGTTTACTTCTCCATGAATAGATCACAAACACCACTGAAAAAATTAAAGTGATAACGATTTACAAAATTTAAAAAAGAGGTGTTCAGGAATGAGGGACTTATCCAGCAAGGCTTTTGGGTCCTCACAAAGGAAATGGGTCACAGCTGGTGTCCCTAGCTCCCTGCCGGGATGGTAGATGTGATAACCAGAGCTGCAGCAGCCATCCTGAAGTCAGAGGCAATCAGCACACAGACAAAAGGCCAATATTCTAATGATGGCAGAGCAGAAAGAAAAAGAACCTGTGTCCTTGGTGGCAGGGGAGAGCAGCCTGATCAGCTGCAATCACTACTTGTCTCAGATAGGCAACATATTAGATGTACGTAGATTTTAAACCAGTTCTTCAGGTGGATTCTGTGAACCACCAGTAGCTCAATATTACCTAGAAACTTGTTAACAACGTAAATTCTGGCTCCGCTCCAAGGGGAATCCAGCAAGCTGATGTTTAACATGCCTGCCTGGTGACTCTGACACCCACAGAAGTTTGAGAACCAGCAGGGTGGCATCACAAAAGTCGGTATGGACCTCTGGGAGAAAGGGCATTGCGGGAGGCCCTTGATGGAGGGTGTGCCCAGAGGGGTTGGAGGACTCCAGTCTGTCCCTCTCCTTCCCCCTCCTTCTTGTTCCATCTCTTCTCCCTACCCCTCTTCAGTGCTTGCTGTCACCACCCAGCACACCCACTCAAGGCCTGATTTAGGTCCGGACCCTCTGCGACAGGCAGCCAGAATGAACCTTTTCACTGTGTAAGTTCTGCAGCTTGGGCATCTTGTTAGCATGGCGGGAAGCTGGCTGACACAGTCCTGCTTCTGAACCTTAATGTGCACCCACTGTGCTGCAGGCCTGCTGAGGTGCAGGTTGGGCCCAGGGTGTGTTCTGAGGTGATGGTTACGCTGGGGTCCCCTTCAGTCTCATGGCCTTCTTTCTCCCCTGCCAGGCAGAGGCAGGTGAAGGGGCTCAGGTGCATGCCTTTCCAAGAATCTCTGAGAATCGCCCTCTGCCAAAGAAAACAAACTCACCCAGGCCACATCCCTTCTCAGTGGAGACCTGATTGCTAGGCCCATGTGGACCCTTGGCAAGTGGTCAGGCTGGAACCATCAATACTTCCAAGGGTGGGAAATTGGGCTGCGAAACTGGTGGGAGGAGGTGGATGGACCGGAGAGAGTTTCAAGAAAAACTATGATTTTTCCAGGAGGCAGGGACAGATAGCTGTTTCTCCTGGTGTTTGATGTGGTTGAGAGAGACCAGGAAAGGTGGGGACACCAATCACCCACACGGTGAAGTGGGAAAGGAGAGGCCCCGTGGGGATTCTCATCTTCTGCATGTGGAGGGCAGAAGACACCAGGGGCAGGGGCAGGGGCAAGACTTAATTATAAGGGCGACAGAGTGCCAAAGAAGGGGAGCCGTACTGGGGCTAGGGTGGGGACATCTGGGTCAGTGATCTCCACACCCTCTGGTGGGTGCAGCCGTTTGAGGCCTTTGTGGTGGCCTGCAGGAGGAGCCTGCAAGGCCTGGGTTGCCCCCTTCCTTGAAGGTGGATCAAACAGTCTGCCTTGAAGGACAGCTCCAACTCCTTGAGGATCCGTTCTCATTTCCTCTGCTGAACACAAAACCAGCCCCTGGGGTCAAGGGACAAATATCCAGCAGAAGAAGCACTGGGCTGCTCAGAGCGAGAAACCACCCAGCATAGGGGCTGCGGGACCGGTGTGAGGGTCCCAGAGGCAGCAAGCTGAGAAGAGGGCTCCGAGCTGCAGGCAGTGAGCAGCCGGTGAAATCTGGGCAAAGAACAACAATCTCTTACAGCTACATCTACGCTTGGGTGGAGCAGGGTGCTGAGGGCACAAAGGTGGGGAGATGAAAACATAGGGAAATGGGAAAACGTTTGGAAGGTGCAGTATCCCGGAGGTAAGGCTAAGGACACAGAGAGTGAATGGAAAGCTTCCAGGCTAACAGTGCCGGGTTAGGAGGTCTTGATGTGTCTTTTTTATTAGTATATGTTACAGTATCTGACGTTGACATTCCTTGTGTGGAGCTGGTACATACGTGTGACACATTATACCGCCCTTTTCACCCTCTTCCCCTCCCCGCCCCCTCCACGTCTTGGCACCCCCTTCCCATCTGAGAAAGATCTATCTCCGTACATCCTGTTATCTATCTTTTACTTTGCTCTTTATTTATAATTTGGGTTTCTTATATAAGAGAAATCATATGATAGTTCACCTGGTGTATCTTATTTCACTTAACAGTATGATCTCAAGATGTGTCCATTTTTCTGCAAATGACTCAAATTTATCATTCTTTATGGCAGAGTAGTACTCCATTGTGTGTATACCACATTTTCTTTGTCCATTCACTTATTGATGGATAAATAGGCTGCTTCCAAGATTTAAGTATTGTGAATTAGGCTGCTCTGCACATGGGCGGGCACGTGTCACTGTAATATGACGTCTTTAACTCTCTCAGAAAGATACCTAGCAGGGCAATGACTGAGTTGACTGGAATTTCTAGTTTCAGGTTTTTGAGGAATCTCCATACTAATTTTCATGGTGGTTGTACTAGTTTACATTTCCATCACCAGTGTAGAAGGCTCTTTCCTCACAGCTTTGTCAGCATTTGTTATTATTTGATTTCTTGATGACGGCCATGTTTTATGGTTAAAGTGGGATCTTAATGAGGTTTTAATTTGCATTTCTCTAATGGCCAGCCATGTTGAACATTTCTCCATGTATTCAGTGGCCATTTTCTGTGAAGTGTCTGTTCTTTTCACTTGCCCACTTTCTTTTGTTGGACCTTTTATTGTGAAGGAGGGCTAGATTTTTTTGTGGGTTTGGTTTTGTTTGTTTGTTTGTTTGTTTGTTTTGTATTTTTGAGGCAGGGTCTCACTATGCAGTTCAGGCTGGCCTTAAGCTCATTTTGTTGCTCAGGCTGGTCTCGAACTTGCAACGATCCTCCAGCCTCAGCCTCCCGAGTGCTGGGATTACAGGTGTGTACCACCACGCCCAGCTGATTTTTTTGAGTTCTTGATACAGTTCCTTATACATATTAGCTTCCTGTCTGGGAAAAGCTAGCAAAATGTTTTTTCTCATTCTGTAGATTTTCTTTTCATACCGTCAGTTGTTTCTTTTGCTGTGTGGAAGCTTTTTGATTGGACATGATCCCATTTATTGATTCTCAGTACTATTTCCAATGCCACAGGGTTCTGTTCATCACCTATGCCTATGTCTTCCAGTGTTTCACCGATTTTATCTCCCACAGGTTAAGTGTTTGACATTTAGTTCTTTGATCCCTTTTGATTTTAGTTTTGTACATGGTGAGATACATTGGTTCTTAATGTCTTAAAAATTCCCAAGGGAGGGGGAATTTATGAAGATACCCCAAAAGAAACAAATTGGTAATAACACTGTAAATTTAAAAAATGAAAGCCTCTATACCAAAACCATAGGTTCTTTCTCCTAATAGCATCATTATTTGGCTGGATTGTGAAACTCAGTGATTTCCTCTAGAACATGTATGTGTGCAAGCGTAGAGGAAGCATGGAGTCATTTTCAGCAGCAGCCTCACCGAGTCGCTTCACCCCAGGATGAAGGGGCTGCGCCGAGCCAGAAAAGCAAGAGTCATCCCCAAGCATAGAAGGGTGACCCCTTCTAGGGACTGTGACAGTTAAGTTTGATGATGCCATTGGCTTGGGAGCGTGTCAAGGGGATTGGCTGAGCACACTCCTGGGTGTGACGGGGTGGGGCTTGGAGGCATGGCTTTGGGCGGTACATATGGTCCCTCTGCCCTTGCCCTCTGGTGCTGTTCCCCTGTTCGGCTTCCTGCTTGGCCTGAACTAAGCGGCTTTGCTCTGACGCTGTCTTTTGCCATGCTGTTTCTGCTCTGGAGCCAGCCAGCCAAGGACCGAACCCTCTGACGCCGTGAGCCCGTTTAACCCTCTCCTTCTTTCCACCGTGGGTACTGGGTATTGTGTCCCAGCAACGGGAACGCTGGCTAATACTAGGCCACTGTTGGGATGAGGGGTGAAGATAGGCCAAGAAGGACCTTCACCATGATTTTAGTGCTTACTTTTTTGTACAAAGAGAATATGTTTTGACATTGCTCCTATAATTATAAATGTCACTGGGGAAAACACTACATTTTCCACTAACTTTTAACTTTTATTTATCACACGTTAATCTCTCCCTGGTTTTCTTACCAGCCTTGAGTGGAATAGTCTTTTCTAATTAATCTTCAATCCACATGTCAAAGTAATGTCCCTTGAAAGTTCACGTAGAGACTTCAGGGTACTTTGCCACCCAAATCTCTTTTCTGGCTTCTGCTGTCACAACTCCAACCCACACGGTGACGCTGTTTGGACCCTCCACGCTCAGGTTCTGTTTCTTGTTTCTGTCCTCTTGCCTCCCTCCCGGCTGACAGGACTGGGAAGCCCCTTCCGGTCCTCTTCTGGCTTCCACACAGCGGCGTCTGAGGGACAGATGCCCTTCCGAGAAGCGGCCACCTGCCCGAGCACCGGCAACATCACCGTCTGGGCAGTCAGCTACCTGCTTCTGACAGAGCAAGTCACAGAACCTTCACTCAAGCCAGACTTTTCTCAAAACAGGTCCAACGTCCCTAACAGAATAAATGCCGTCAAAATCCACTATTTACGCCAAAAACAGGATTTCAAAAATAGAACTATGTTCTTTAAAAAAATCACAGTTCACTAAGAAGAGAACAAAAGGCGACAGGTTTTGGTTTAGATTTGATACATGGAAAAACATTTTCAAAATATACATCATATATTGAAAAAGATTATTAGACATTGTCTTCCCTGGGAATTTTCAAAAGTAGAATAGATGACCGTTCGTCTTGAATGATGTTTCTGCAGACCAACTTGGAGGCAAAAGTGGGGGAAAAACTGCTCTTCTGAAGTTCCTTGTCTTTTGTTTGATTTACCGTTTCTGACAACAGTTGTCTCCCCAGTGTCTTTCCCCCAGCTCATGGTGGCGGAGACATCAATGACATTGAAGGTGGCGGAGACATCGAAGGTGACGGGGGGGAGAGACGGTGGTGAGATTTGGGATTATTTTACCTTGGGAATTGAGAAGAAATTATTACAGTCTGTCAGTCTGCTAACTGAGCAATTAATGAAAGCAGGTGGTATAATACAACCCTTAAGTCATTTCTAGAATCTTAATGAATTAGTCAATCAATTCTTGAAGAAAAAAAAAACCTTAAGGAAAATAGTTACCCCACCCCCGCAAAGAAATAGGGTAAAGCTGTGATTTCAGTCTGAAGATGACACTGATCAGAATACAACAAAGATGTTCCCTCCTCCACGCTCCGACGCGATGTCCAACTCGTCTTCAGAACCTAATACACATGACAGTTTTTAAAAGCATCTTGTCTGTGATGAGCAGTTACTTGGAATCCCGCTGAATCCATGTAACTGGCATAAATCTTGTGATTTGCATCAGTTTTGCAAGAAATGTACCTCTCTCCACTTTTCGACGGCTCAGTTTCTCTCTCAAGTGTCATCCTGCCAAGTGGCAGGTGCTGAATCCTGTCAGGTTAGGGCGTGCTGAGATCTGAAGACTCCAACAGCGCCGCTGAAAGGGGAAGGGGCATCTGCAGTCCCGATGGCACCTGCCCTGTGGCGCCTGTCCTACCTGATTCCTCCTCCCCTCGGGCCGCCTGACCTGTATGCACCACTCCCTGACCTCGGGGAACGGGGCAGGACAGCCCCTGCCCCTGCCCCAGTCCATGTGGTGCAGCTGCTGGGAAGGAATTTTGCCTCCCCCTCACCACACCCTGGCCTAAGCGGACTCCTCAAGGCCACCTCTATCCCACCCACTGAGAGCACAAGCTAAGTGTTTCTCCTGTGGCCTCAGCCTGCTGGGTGAGAAGGATCGTGGATCAGCTCTACCTTGGGAATGCAGCCCAGGACCCCCTCCTACCCTTGGATTCCCCAGACCCCCTCTGGAAGTAGGAAAGGTCCTGAGACCCTTCCTTAGGAACACGCTGGTGTCTAAATCTTCTTTCCTCTGATTCTCTCTTCAACCTTCCAGTCCAAGTAGACTCTATCCAGTCTCAGAGGTGGCAGTTTGATCACCCAAATAGTTGATGCTCCGGGATTACAGAGCTTGGCCTTTTCACACTCAAAACGCCTTTACTGCTGGGCCTGATGTTATACATGTGGAGTCCCAGCTGCTCAGAAGGCTGAGGCAGGAGGATCACAAGTTTGCGACCAGTCTGGGCAACTTAGCATGACCTTGTTTCAAAGTAAAAAGAGCTGAGAATGTAGCTCAATTTTCCCTGGGATCAATCCCTGGTACGAGTTAGTGGGGTGGTTTTCTGCCATAACAACCCTTCCCAAGGTAATGAAGGACCTCTTCGGAGTCCACCTTTAAGAGAGCTACAAAGGAAGTTCCAGAAATTAGAAACATATCCGTTAGTCCATCGAAGTAAGCTACCATGCACTGCAGTGAAAGAAATTCGATGGGACGAGGCTGTTGGAAGAGGGAGGATTCAGACCCCCAAAATACGGAGGAAGCCCGGCCTGCCCCTGGGTCGGCACTTCCGGCTCCCTGTGAGCTCCCAGGAGCTTCTGCACCACGGTCGGATCCTTCAAGGTCTACCTCCACACCTGCAAAACCCTGCCGGGAAGAGGAGAACCCATTTCTCTGCTCCTTAGGCTTGGAGTCGGGGCCTCAGTCTCAATCTTGGGAGGTCTGTCAGTGCAGGCTGGCTTCCCACATTCCTTCAGATTGGAAAACTGGGAAGAAAAAGTGGAAATAAATGAATCTACCCTACCTTGGAAATTAGTTCTTTCAACAGATTGTGTTAGCACTTGAAATCACTGCTTTAACTACTAAAATTGATTAAATTAGCAGCTTTGTATTTTGCCAAGATTTTTATAGGCTTCCCCCCCCTTCTCAACAAATTAAAACCTGGCTCGCAGGGGAGTGTAGTAGACTGGAGACATTTCTCCTCCTGTCGCTGGATGCTGATGTAGCAAGCTTTTGACAGTTTTTAAAAAGAAAAATTTAATTCTTGATTACTATTCGTTATGTATCTTATACCAGGACTACAATACAATATAGGTGTGTGGGAGGAAAACTGACATCACGCTGAAGAGTTTAATAAATATTTGTAGCACAGAGTCTTTAAATAATTGCTTTACAGTAGTCTATTATTATAATAGAATTATTTCATTTCAAAGGTAATGCTCGATGTTCAGTGCTACGTTAATGAACTGAATAAACAAATTTCATGAAACATATGTCAGACCTAGTGGCCGACTAACAGATATAAAACATTTTTAATTCCAATGTAGTGTGTCATAAGATATCACTGCTAGCAATCATATTCACGGTTCAAAAAATAACATTCTCTAAAATTTAAAAAAGATGTAACGTTCTATTTAACTCATACAAAGCAGGGGTGAGTGATGAACAACTGTGGTTGTATGATGTTCAAAGTAGTATTACCAGCCTGATTCTGCCAATGCAAATGAAACACATATTTATACTCAACCCTGAACTCATATCAACTTTCAAACTATGCATTTTTTTGCTTGTGTTATAATTAGAAGTGAAAATAGGACACAAAAGTATGTACGTAATATATATATTTTTAGGACTATCACAGCACTGCTTTTTTTTAAAAAACTGTGCCTGAATCAAAGCCCCAAAGGAAATGTACTAAAACATCATTAATGATTATCTTTTGGATGGTGGATATCAGTGTGATTTTTTTTTCCCCACGTCTTTTATATTTCTGACATTTTCAAAATCCACTGTAATGAACACCTATTTCTTTTCTATTGACCCGGTGAACGAAACAGACCACAGTGAGAAGCAAGTATTTATTGGCCACCCTGTCACTTGCATTTGTTAAGTATGTTCCTTATGCTGCTCGGGTTGTTGGGAGAGCTGGTGCGAGCAGGAACTAAACCCTGAAGTGGACGCTGAGATGCCTCAATACACGCCATGCAGTGTTACCGGGCAGTGGGTATCAGAACAAGCATCAAACGCACTTTGGTCTTCAAAGCAATAAAGACATGGAATAGCTATAATTGCAGTGTAGCTCTCCTCCCTCACGACTAGCGCTTTGCCTTTGAACTGCCCGCTGGAAAGGGCCAGGTGTGTACGCACTCGAATCTCTCCAAGGTTGATGACTGTTTCCTTCATGTTTCATTTTTCCATCATGATTTCAAGGCAGGCACATTATGGTGTCAAGCGGCAGGGAAATCGAAGGTGCTGGAATAAGGTGGCACGGTGCGGAGTTGCCTGTTGATCGCTGAGGTTTCCAAAGATTTTATCTATAGACCTGATGAATTCTGCTGATGAGGAAGGCGATAGAAACAACTAGGATCAAAAGACCAGGAGGCCTTGGATGATCTATTTGACTGAAAGTAATAGTCATGATTTGAATATTTTATGGGGGTTAAATTCATCCCAAATACCTCATCTACCTTTAATGCAGCTGTTGGCATTGGTTTGTACAAAAGTTCGTTCTAGAGTTTTTAGGAAAACAAGTATGCATTTGCCTGATACGTCTTCTTATTGGAATGGGAAAGAAAATTGTCAGGCATGAAATCATGAATCCCATAGATGTTGCCAAGGCAAACAGATTCATGAATTAGTTACTTTCAATTAAATCTTAACATGTTTAGAAAAGTAACTGTTTCTCTGGGCCTTATTCTGCCCCAGTTCTGTATTCTTAGAAACATCACTATTTTATTAAACTTGTATTGTGAGCCGTAGAGGCATCCCTAGTGCAGTATCTCAAAGACTATCTTTAAAATTTTATACATGATTAAAAAGAATATCCAAGGGCTGTTTCCATGTTACTCTGTCAGAAAGGAGAATTTGAAGCCAGATGAGGTGGTGCACACCTGTGATCCTGGCACTCTAAGGCAGGAGGATCACAAGTTTGAGCCCAGCCTGGGCAATTTAATGATTTAGTCAGATCCTGTCTCAAAATAAAATAAAAATAATCATAAAATGAAGGGGCTAGGATGTAGCTTAGTGCAAAGACCCTGGGCCCAATTCCCATGAATAAAAGAAAGGAAGAAAAAAGAGAAGAAAACAAACAAAAAAAGAAACCTTATGTAATTATCTAAGGTATAATAAAAGATCCTCTATAAGCAACAAAGTGTAGAACAGAAGTTACAAAAATCTAAGTTTCCAAGACAGAATGACTGAACTGCACAGCGAGACCTTGTCTCAAAAAACAAACAAGAAAAAACCACAAAAAAGAGCTAGAGCTCTGTGTGGTGGCGCACTCCTGTAATCCCAGCACTTAGGAGGCTGAGGCAGGAGGATCATTGCGAGTTCAAAACCATCCTGGGCTACAAAGTGAGCCCAAGGCCAGCCTGAACTGCATAGTGAGACCCTGCCTCAAAAAGACAAAAGGAAAAAAAACACAACTAGAATGAGTCTTGATGGCTCCCCCACCGAAGGGGGTTCACAATATGGGCTAGTCCTAAAGCCTGACCTCTCCCTGACCCCTTATGTACTAAAGCGTTTGTGCCTGTCCAAGTAAGTGCATATGCCAGGACTAAGTGCCCAGGGAATGAGAGAGACTGGGCTGGATCCTGCCTGGACAGGAAACTTCTGAGGTCTGCAGGGCCAGGAGTGTATAATGAGCCCTAGGATCCAGCAGATCAGGACCAGCAGACCAGAACCAGTAGCAGCAGCCACAGGCATGGGGCAGGGCAGAGCCTGCCTTGAGCAAGCACAGAGAAGTTAAGCAGCCTGGGAGATGGCGGGGAATAAGTAGAACCAACAGCACCGCATTGGAGAGTGGAATTAGACAATAAGCTTGGCTGTAAGGATTGTAAGAGCAGGAACATGGTAGCCTGAAGTAGATAGAGAGCTGGGATGGATTTAAAAAAAAGGTTGTAGGATCAGTTCCTTTCTATAAAAGATGATAATAAACCTACCTGAAGAGGCAATTGGAAAAATTAAATGAGACAATGCCAAAAAAATGACAAGGTCAGGACCAGGTAACCAAAAATGGATCTAGGACAAAGAGCGTAGAGGAAGCAGGTAGAAAATAAGAGTAGATGCCCAGAGTTCTCTGAGCAGCTTCCTGGGGCTCTTACATGATGTCTCGTCAGTGCTCCTTCTCAATTCTGGGTTCGGAGCACCTTCTAAGCCTGGGGCCTTGCCCAGCTCACCTTCCAGCTCACAACCCAGTTTCTGGAGGTAAAATTTCATTATGAGACTGAGACTAGGTCCAATGTAGCAGAGCTGTCATAACCAAAATAATGCTTATGAGCAGTCTTTTCAGGGACTTAGCATGAGCTTCCCTCGGGACTGACCTAGTAGATTAGACTTCTTTCTTTCTTTCTTTCTTTCTTTCTTTCTTTCTTTCTTTCTTTCTTTCTTTCTTTCTTTCTTTCTTTCTTTCTTTCTTTCTTTTTTCTTTCTTTCTTTTTTCTTTTTCTTTTTCCTTCTCTCTCTCTCTCTCTCTCTCTCTCTCTC
>PVLD010013661.1:0-55190 GCA_004027595.1 Dinomys branickii | reverse complement strand
AGCTGAATAATATTCCATTATATAAAAATGCCACAATTTTTTAATCCAGTCTTCTGTGGATGGGCACTTGGGTTGCTTCCACATTTTAGCTATTACAAATTGTGCTGCTATAAACATGGGTGCACATATATCAGAGTGATACGATGTTTTCAGATCTTCTGGGAAAATACCCAGAAGAGGAATAGCTGGTTTGAATGGACCCTCTAGACCTAGTTTGCGGAGAAATCTCCACACGGCTCTCCGCAGCGGCTGCACCGGTCTGCACTCCCACCAGCAGCTGACCTCAGCTTTTTGCATTCTGATCCTTGTCTTTATTTCTTCACCCTCCACCGGCCCCTCTGGAGTTTTAGGAGCCAATCCAGACCCCGCACTTCCCAAAGATCATCACAGCTGGGTCAGACTCCAAAATGTGGATTTGGGTTAGGCAAAACTCCGCCCACATTAGTGGGTGTAACGTCTGTCGTGCTCTCTCCCCCTCGCCCAGGCCTGCCTGGCACCAGTCAGGATGAGAAGCTTTCTGCAGCCTGAGGCAGCGCCACCATGCAGATCTTCAGCCTCCGGGACCCTAGCCCTGCTGGTGACCATGTGGGTGTGCCCCAGTGAGGTCAGTGGGCACTGCTGGCCAGCCCCACACTTTTGGAGAAAGAATGAACCACTTTTTTGAACCATAAAGTTTTGGCATGATTTTTATACAATAGATATCTAAAGGGAAACATAGGCCTGGAAATGGAAAGATGCCAGAAAAATTTTAAGCATGTGGCACTGTCTTCAGGACCAGATAGTAGGCAAAGAGTAAGAAAAGATGATGTATCTTGTAAAAATATGAAAAAAAATTACAATCAATAATTTCTCAATGCAAAAATCAGTGGTTGCCTCTTAGGCAATTTCTTTTTATTTTTGTATAGAATTCTTTTTCCTTTATTTTCCTTTACTTTTTTATTTTAGAGAGAGAATAAAAGATAAACACAACAATGAAACCGAGCTTCAAAGCAGATTATGAAGTCAGTTACAATAGTTCTCTTAGTTCATTAAAAAGAAAGTTTTGCACCAATATTATATAGAGAAGGTATCATGTCTATATCTTCTACTCTGATTAACTACTACGAAGATGACAGCAATGACAATTTGAATAGAAAACACAAGTCAAGTTAATAGCTTTAGAGACGGAAATGATGATGGAATGATCATTCATTTTGTTTGAAATGCTTGTCTAAAAGTTCTGATAGGCCCACACATGAAACATTCCTGAAGGAAGTCAGTACCAGTGCTGGTTTTTATTGTCTGAGTAAGTTATATTCACCTGGAAATTAAGTTTGCACACCTCCCTTAATAAGCAACTGGACATTGAACACTATAAGATCTTACATCAGAAAATTTGCTGATCAAAACATTCAATTACTTCCACTGCCTATAACCTGGTGGTACCTATTAGAATTTCCTAGAAAATTCAAAAATCCACAATTGTGAATGTACCAGATTGCTTTATTGATCTGTTACATTTTCTTGATATAAAATGTATCTCGAAGGAAGTAGCCAACCTTAAGAAGTAGCATGAAGGAGAAAATAAATTCAGACAGGTGTTTGTGACTTCTAGACATGTTGTCCCCAGCCCTTTTAACCACTAGTAACACTTGCTAGGAAGAGATTCAACCCCTCTGGCGCCAGGCGTTTGTAGCATGACAGTCTCCTGAGGCCATCCATGGCCTAGCAGACACAACTGAGAAGTGAACAGCCCTATTCTTCCATAACAGAAGGGTAGCTGGAGACCTCCGGCACTATGATTTCCTTAGTGTGTGACCTCAGTTACTCCAAAGAGTTATTTTTTTTTTATTTCCCTCTCCCTACCTGAATTAGAAAATAGGGAAGTATCAGGGGATCTTTATTTGTTTTGTGTACATGATTCTCCATGATTAAAATGTACTTATCTATCAAAAAAAAAAAAACCCGTTCTTACTCTTTGTGTACGTGTATATGGTACTGGGGGTTGAACCTAGGCCTTCACGTTGAGCCACACTCTCAGCACTCTTTATTTCTTATTTTGAGACAGGATCTCACTAAGTCACTAAGTTGCATAAGTTAGGTTCAAACTTTCTACTCTCCCAAGTGCTGTGTTATAGGTGTGCACCACCATGCCAGGCTGTATAATTTTTTTAGCAGTAATTTAAGTGAACTTCTATACTCATGAAGCTGTGTTTGAGATGGATTCCCCAAGTCTCTCATGTAAGAAGAAATTCTGAGGAATGGATAAAAAGATGTGGTATTTTAGACAATGGAGGACTACTCAGCTATAAAGAAAGATAAACTCGAGGCTTTTATAGGTAAATGGACACAACTGGAGACCACACTTGTAAGTGAAATAAACCAGATTGTATGTTTTAACATGGTATTGTGTCCCTAATGTAACAAACTCAAAGAATAAATAAGATCTAAAAGATACAATAGATACTATAAAGGGGAAAAATTGCTCAAAAAGAAAGGGCAATTGGAATGGGGGCAAGGATAAAAGAAGGAAGGAACAATACATATATATATATATATATATATATATATATACACACACACACACACACACACACAAGATAGCTAAGATAATCGTACCACTCGTTTTTATTAGTTCTTTGAAAGGAATAGTTACTGCTTATATTGTCTGGCCAATTTTGCGTGCCTGTATTTTTAATATGAGCAATTACTTTGAAGATAACAATATGCAATATAACAACCATTGCTAATTTCCTATCATCTTGTTTAGAAAATCCTTGTCATTTTTGTTTGTTTTTTTTCTGTTTTTAAAATAAGAGATTCTGTTGTGGTTCTCTGCTAGGCTTTTTGGCTATTGGCATTTATTTTACTTAAAGTAGTGGTGCTTGATATTTGGCATCACACTCACATGAATGCGTGTGTACGTGTGCGTGTGCGTGTGTGTGTGTGTGTGTGTGTGTGTATTTGCTCTCTTTTAAACACCACGATAAACTGAACCAAAGAAAACTTCCCCACTGTGCTGATGAAAGGAGAACTCATCAAAGCAGCTCTTAAACTCCAAGTGGGGGGGTCTTTTTCAATGAAGAATGTGCTAAGATTTGAGTCTGGTTTTCCCCTCTGAAAGTCAAGTTGAAATTTCATTGCCTGGTGCTCATACTGGGGAGTGGAGACTTTTAGCAGTGAGGGGTGATGGATGTTGAACAGGGATGGGTACCCTTCCCTCAGGAGCAAGTTCCACAATGTCCCCATATGCGCTTCCTTCCCACACCCTTGTCTTCAGCTCTAGCAGAAGCCACCAGATGTCAGTGTCCTGCTCAAACACTTCTGGCCCCAAGAACAGGAGGAGCACCAGTGCTCTGCAAGACCATCAGTCTCGAGAACTCTGACTTAGCAGCAGAAACAACCTCAGACAGCACTCTGCATCCTAGTCTCACAGTAACTAACACACTTCACTGACCATGCTTTCTTTTGACCAGGACTCACATCTAGTCATGAATGTTCTTTTCCCTTTAACAGGCCTCAGGCATGTTTCTCATGAAATAAGTTACACACTGCTGTCTAGCTATAGAGATGTTTGAAAATTTGTTGTTTAAATTTACATGTCCCAATTCTGAATACTGGTCTTCAGCTTAGTCAAGGTCTGTCTCTGTGACACATACAGTACATTCTAACGTTTTCTGTCTGGATGAACACATTCACATATGTAAATAATGAAGTTGTGATATCTCACTTTGACTTATTCTAAGGGGAGAGAGCAGATGAGTGGCATTATTTTGTGATTCTCTTTTGTGTTTTTTTTTTTGTGATTCTCTTTATTTAGATGGTCTTCACTTCTAGAGAATCAATGGATATTTGCCATCATTTCGTAGAGGACATGCACTGTCTGCAGTCAAACCCAATATATATTTAAATGTTAATTTCATGCTATTTCTGATTACTGACTGAAGGTTTTTCGTGTCTATAGCCAGCTATAGCAAAGTCAAACTTAATTGATTTACTTGAATTACAGATACAACTTCACTTCTCTCAGCTCCAGAGGTTCCTCTGGCCACCAGCCTATTCTTGTGAGGCACAGTCCTTGCCCATACCCTGTACCCTTGACCTTACTCACAAAGCAGCTGCACAAGCCTGCACACCTGAGGAAGAGTCAGCAGTGAGGGCCACGCAGACAATGTGGGCTGTGGGCTGTGGTCTGAGGAGTGGAGCGGTCCTTTCTGCCTGCGCCACATTTCCTGAAACTTGTTTATTTACTACCAATGTGGGGACGTGCGGCTTTCTAACCATGGACTTCCTGTGGCTCCAAGGGAGGGGTGAAGACGCAGCCAGTCTCACACATATCGGTTCAGAAGATTCCTTTATGTAGGGTCCCCACATTATAAACCTAGATGTCAATTTTGTTGTTCCAAACCGAACCTACTTACAGGAACATCTGTACCCATATCACTCCATTTCCCATTGGTCCATCACCATGACAACCATATTCTACTACAAGAGGCAGATTATCCAGAAAGACAGCTCAGCACACATGGATTCCACTCCCGATGCAGGGTCGTTTGTCTTCAGGGCTCCTGTGATTCTCCCACGAGCCACTGGCTTTCAGTGCTACTGAGTTCTATGCCATCCTCACTTGAAAATCACCATTTTGGTTTCAGTTCCTCCTAAGGCCCGCCTCTCAGGGATATTGCTTCCAGCAATGTGTTCTTTATCCCTTTTATCATCAGAAAGTTAACGAATAGAGAGACAGCACAGAAGTAAGAAGGTAGGAAAGAGATTTAAATTACCTATCCTAGTCTAGCCGCATCTTGGCCGGGAGCTTCCAAACTCACAGGAAAAAAAAAAAAATCTTATGGGTCTGTGGTAGAGGAAGTTTGGAATATTCTCATGCTTTCCTTTGCATAGTGCTTCACTCGATTGAGTTCTCTGCAAATGTCTGCAATGAAGAAAGTGGCTCAAATTGGTTTGGCCTAATTTAGTTTCCAAAACTTGCTTGAGAACTGCTGGAGGAGCAGATTGTGACATTTGCCTACTGCAGACCTACGGAGTCACAAAGACAGGAGGGAGTACTGCACACCCCTAGAGTGGTTCCACTGAAGCAAAGCATCCTCTGAGTGTAGGAGAAAAGGATGCAAGGACGGGTCCATCCATCCAGCTGACCCCACTCAGCATTTAGCTCAGGGGCCAGTTTAAATCCTAGCAATATTTTCTGATTTTCCTTTTTGCTTCCTGAAATGTATCTACAGATACTTGTTACTCAGGGCCATGTAGCGCTTCGGACACTGCTGCCAAAGGCAACCTCCCCCGAGAAGAGTTTGCAGGCATTTGCAGGGGTTATCCAAGCTGGTCCCATACTCTGAGACCTGGACAGTGGCCCAGAGCATGGGGTGGGTCTCTGGTCAGAGGGAATCATCTCTGGGGGCAGCATGTGAGCTGGTGATACTATGGGAAGGCACATGAAGAGGGCAGTGGCTGCAGGGGAAGGGGCAGGGCCCCCAACCTTGGCCACCCATAGACGCTGCCAATGGCCTATACTGCCTACATCTCCCTGTGCCAGATGGAGGCTGATCTTCCAGTGGAAATCATTTATTGCTTATCACTGTGTCCTTTCTCTGGATATATATGAGATTCTTGCTGCAAGAGCTCTTACTCCTTCCAAGCATCATAAATTCTCCCCACACAAACAAAATCTGAGCAATTTAAACTCAGCGTCAGCTTCCTTTATGATGTAGATGTCATGACCTTTTGTATTTTAGAAACAAGACTGTACAGTACATATTACTAACATTACCCTGGAAAGATTTATCTTTTTCTTGTTGGGGGATCTTAACTATTACATTACAATATTGATTAAATTCTTGGGATTTTGAAATCTTCCTTGTAACATGTTCTTCTGTGCTTCTGATTAAATCTTTAATGTGGAATAAGTTTTATTTCAAAGAGTGGGGCTGCAGAGCTAACTGTCTTCTTGAAATATAACCATTCTCAAGGGCATCGGGTGGCTTCACTGCACCAACCAGTCACGGGAGCTGATATTTTCCAGGATGTTGGACAACATGTAGATTGTCAGTGAGCATCCGCTTAGTGCTGGAAGATGATACATCTATGCTGGTCTCAAGGTTGGGATTATTAATTCCTCTAAGTTTATCAAACCAGTGTATTAGTTTTCTTACAATTATTCCTTTTTATGCTATACATGTTTTTCATCAAATGCTATGTTACTAGCAGCACATAATTCCCTATGTGTATCATAAGCCTAGTAGGCAAGGATCATTTATATGGTTATGTGCTTTTCTTCTAGGTCTAGCAAAATTATGGGTCCATTAATGATTCATGGATATTTGCTGAAAAATTAGTGAGGAAGTCTTTCCTCAGTCAAAATATGGCAGTATGAGCAGTTTGCTTTTTATATTTTGTAGAATACATCAGATTACTCAGTGTCATTCCTTTGGTTTTCTCTATTATATAATTACTCATCTGGACATTAGGTAAATTTTGTGTAACCACAGATATCTGGAAATTGGGGGATAGTTTGTAACACTACTATATTTTTCATCCCATTTATTTTATTTAGTATTCTGGTAAAATAAAAATAAACAGAAGTATCTGATCATTGAACACACCACACAAATTACACAGAAGGAATAGAGAAGGCCCAAGCTACCTCTTTATAACCAAGTTTGATCCATCCTTACTTTAATGAGACAGATCTGCTGCTGTGGGCACGGCGAATCCCAGGTTCTACTTTGGTCCCAGTAAGACAGAGTCCACGTGGAGCTTCCAGGTAGAGATGAGGTCCCAGGGCTGCAGCCTTTGGAGGGATTGATGCTGGTCTCATGGACCAAGTTAGTTCCCACAAGAGTAGGTTTTGCTAGTAAAAAGACTCAGGTGGTTCCCGCATCTCTCTGGCTTTCTGTCTCTGGTGTCACTGCATGTCACAGCCCTTTCCCTCTCTCAAATGCTCCCTGAGGGAGCCACCTGCCCTGCCCTGTGTGAGGTGGCTCACAGGACCTCACCAGGGGCTGAGCTGATGGGGGCCCCTCATGGTAGATCCTCAGCCTACACATCTGCGAGCTAAATGGATCCGTCTCTCCCACCTCATTCCCCAGCCTCCAATCGTTTGTTACACCCGCAGAGAACAGACTCACACAACTGCTTTAGTACTTGCGGGTTATGCTTAAAAGAGCTGAATATGCCAGGGTCAAAATCAGGCTAATTACAAATTGTGAAATGTGGTTTCAAATACGCTTTTGTGTAATTAAAAATAGAAAACAGACAAATAGGGAGATCTTTTCCTAATGGAGGGGGTCAGTAGATAGAGGAAAAGTGGACAGAAAGGGGATAGAAAAAAAATTTTAAATGGTGGGAAATGTTGAAGAAAGAGCTTCTGCAAATGGGAAAGGGAGCAAGAGCTGGAGGGAGCAGGGCAGGAGGGGAAAGGAGGGCACAGAAAGGAAAGACAGAGAGATGTATTCTGATCATGTGCCGATGCTAACAGCACCCATGATAACTGTAAGCATCATGTACTGCAAACACACACTCAGAAAGAGCAAAGTTCAGCCAAACATTCTGGAATTCTACACAATGAAACAATTTTTTAAAACTCCTTAAAAAATGCCAACACTTTCTCATTGAGGTCCAGGCCAATTTAATTTCCTTTGTAGGAAAAAGATTCAAGATTAGCCCAAACGTTCTCCTATATCTGTGTTTCCCTGACAGGAGCCCACTTTTAAAGCAAGTGATTTTAGTTTGCTCCTCTCTGAAAAGGCCCCGAGCTCTGATCTCAAGGGAGGGGCTTCTTGTGGACAGTGATTGGCCACATGTTGGCAGGACAGTGGGGCGGAGCCCTGTTTTTCTGCTCCTGGGAGGCCACACACAGACCCCAAGCATTGGCAACTTGCCCTACTTTGGCTAAAATACCAGAGTAGGATAGATTTTTAACATAGAGATAACAGAACTCTGAAAATGCTCCATACTGCCTGAGCAAGGCAAGCTTTCAAACGGGCATCCTTATGGTCCTGTGTTCCCCATCTGCCACAAAGAGCGTGGACCAGCTTCCTGGGGGACATGACAAGGCCGCATCTGCAGAGTCCTGGTGTGGGGAGGCTGCCAGGATCAGTGTTCCAGAAACTTCCTCCTAGTGCAGTGAACAGAGGCACCTCACCAGTGCAGTTTGGCTCGGGCTGCTTACAGTGTGGTTGGGAAGCCAGTGTTGGGTAGGGAGGAAAGGATACTGGGGTCGCAAAGATAAACAATGAAGAACAGCACTTAATGTCACAGCTGTGAACATGGGTATCCAACAAAGACTCTGATGTGGCTGCTTGTATTTCCCCAACTACAGAGCTTCCAGAAGAGGAGATCCAAGCAATTGCTCTAAATGGGAGATGGGCTGCCTCTTCTAGGGCATTTCCAAAGAAAGAATGCACTAGATTCTCAGAAAGTCTGGGAAAATGAGAATGTGCAGTTTACAATTTTAGCATAAATAGAAATGCTATTCACATGCTTTCTACCAAGATTAGGTACTTCTAATTGAGTCAAGTTGCTTCATTTCTGGCGTGTGAGTTACGTTAGTGGACAAAGTGTGCGGTGCTTTGTGTTATGAACTCACCGATCCATCCGTGAATGTGTACTTCACGTTCACTCTGTCCTTGGCTTCACTGCTGCTAACAGTTGGGAACGTCACAAAGACCCCTGTCAGAGCTCTGCCCGCAGCACACCTCCCAGGGGATGGCAACGGCCAGAGATCACAACGGAGACGAGTTTCAAAATGGAAGAGAACAGAAGGGCCAGCTGGTGATAACCTCACTTTCCGAGATGGGGACAAGTGTTAGTCAGGATGGACAAGATTCAAGTTGTGCTGCAGTGACAAAGACTGTGCCTTCTCTGTGTGGACCTAATAGTGACTCCCTCCTCAGCCTACACCTGGTCAACACCAGTCGGCAGGAGGCTGTGACCCCCTCACCTCCACACGCGGGCCGAGCACAGCACAGAATCCTGCAAGTCTCAGAGCTGTGATTATTTTCTCCACGTTCCTGCTGTCCCCAGGCTGAAGTGAGACCTGGTCCTGCAGCCAGAAAGAGTCCCAGGGGCTGGGGCTGGGGCTCAGTCTTCACTCTGTGGAATGCAGGCAGGAGGGGCAGAGGTACTGTGGTCCCGACCACTACTTGCTCCTGGTGATCCTCCCGGATCTCGCTCCCTCCAGTCTTTGCAGCTGATGGGCTCAGGGCATGTAGGATTCAAAGCTGCTTACAAGTGGGAGTGGTGTTCCCCGGGCCGAGCAGCACTTGTTTGCTCTTACACTGCTTCACTTTAATACACCTTTCCTGCTTCCCTCACCAGATATCCAGGGCTTGACCTTCCATCAGTGTTTCCTCAAAGGTAAACTTTGGCACAGACTGCCCGGTGACATCAGAGGCCAGAACATGTCCCCACTTGCATCCTCAGCTGCAGTAGCTCACTGGCATGTGTGTGGAAGCTGCTATGCATATGTCCCCACTGGCAGCTACAATCACAGGGACGTACACCATGAAATTTAACTGCACGATAAGTGCCATGCTGTACAATATGGTAGTTGAATTAATAATTTCAGCAGTCAAGTGGTTTTGCTTTTGTTGTTTTAAAATCCTTGTTCCCCTATCACTCTTGACAAAATTTTAATCTTTCTGTACTTTAAATTTTTATCATTGGGTGATGATGACAATATTATCTGCCTGCTTGTGTTACGATGCAGTGTCCCTAGCCTGATATTCAACATTAAATAGTGAAAGCTAGTGTGATTTCGTTATTAATACTATTTTAGAGTACAATAAATCAAAATCTAAAATCCTCTTGAAAGAATTCATAAGATGTTTAAATTTCCAAATTTTGTATTCATTAATTTGCAAACCTTAATGAGAAAAATTAAGATTGAAAAATTGGAATAGCTAAAATTTTTGAAACTATAAAACAGATTCTAATAGTAAGAGCAAAATGGGAAAATTATTGCCAATTCTTCAGAGAGTCAAAAATTCCAATCTCTTAATATACTAAGAGGTTTTATAATTCAATTATGAAAATCACTATGATAAACACAAAATAGACAAAGGCAGTAACTAAACATTTGTCAGATGCAGAAATGGAAATAGCTCATGCAAAACACCAACCTTCATTCATGAAGAAGTACACCTTTACAATTACGGTGCAGTATCCCTTTTCCCTCTACCTTGTGAGTTTATACTTCTGATAAATTGAAATAGTTAAACATTTCCAAGTGTACCATCGGTGCTGGGAGGTTTGTGAGAAGTATTCACCGAATTTCTCATGCAAATGATTCCACTCCTGTGGAATGGAGAAGAGCCGAGCTCATAGAAGTGGAGATGAGAAGGAGGTGGCCTGGCGGGAGGCTGGGACAGGAGGGAGAGCGCAGGGCCTGGCTCCCAGGCCATGGTCGCGGGAAGAGTGAGCTCTGGGTTCCGTCACATGGCGCATGCTGACTACAGTCACCAGTAAGAAGAATAAGCTGAGCATTCTGAGTTGACCCGACACAGTATACACAGGCGACAGAGCATTGCGCTCACCGCATGAAAACTTGCAGTTATTATCTGCTGGCGAAACTTCACGCCAGGCTTAGCAGGCTTAACTGGGACAAAGGTCTCTTATCAGCTCGCTTAATCACTTCCACCCTGAAATTTCCGTGAGAGAGTAGTTTCTCAGATCAGAACACATTATAAAGGGGAATTTTACACATAGAGTAGTAGAAAGGTGAGAAAGAAACTTTAATTTTGTTTCCTGCTGTAAGTTCAGAGACTCATTTCATGGTATAGCTTATTGCAAAGTTAGTTGAAGAGAAGAGTAAACAAACACTATCCTATAATAGGACTACAGGCCTATAACTCGAATACTAGGAATAAAACGGGATTAATCGGGATTAACATTGGTAAATTAGGTTGGGAAAATCACATTTTGTAAATATTCTTAAACTTATTTATGTTCCTATAATAATGCACAATAATAACAAAATCTAAAACTTTGGGTCAAATGGAAGATTTCTTCAATAAACAGTCTTGTTACCATCAACTGATTTTTGAGAATTGAACCTCGGCATAGCATTTATACTGTTTTGGATTATTCAAAAACTTCCATTTCTTGTAAAACACAGTCACCCGTCTCTAGGTTCCCTCCTCATTGTAGGTTTCAGAAACCCAAATCCAATGTGCAGCCCTTCTCCTACAATGGTGCCGCATCACAGAGACCCTCAGCACATCCTCCGTACAGGTTACTTTAGCTCTACATTCCTTCCAGTGCCAAAGACAGCGCACCGCTGGGTCAAGAGTTGTGTGCTGTGTTATTCCGGAAGTAAGCACGAGAGAAGACTGCTCGGGAGTGACTTCTCTTCATTCATTTTCAGTTTGCCATTTAATGAATCCCCACATTGGCAACTGCAGATAGAGTGGGACAAATATAAATGGATAATGTTAGAAAATTGCAGTGCAGACAGCTGAGACCTTAGCTTCCAGGCCTTTATGGGAACTGACCCCCGTTCATCTCAGTGCTGTGCGCATGCATGACCACTGTCCAGTGTGGGGGCCCCTCCTGTGTGGCAGGTTTGCAGCTGCATTCTGATGCCACCCTGCTTGTCCTATCCAGTGCAGAGCAGGACGTCCTGGCAGACAGCCAGGACCTCAGGGCCAGGGTCCCCTCCAATCTCACCTTTACCATTGCTCATCTCCAACCCACCTGCTCTTTTGGAAAACTCCTTTAGCAGTTTCACAGCCGGCAGGCTTTATGATCTCTGGACATTTTCTTCCAGAGAAATATCTTCCAACCCTGCAGGAGTTGGCTTTGCTTTCTTTTGGTTTTGTTTTGGAATCTGCATTTCAAATTGAGTTTATCTAAGGAAACATTTGCCTAAAGCACACAGAGCACAGCCCACTCCTGCTCATGGCTCTGGGACTTGTGCTCCGGCACAGAGACCCACAGCCCATGTCCCCACTGGCCCCAGATGACCAAGCCGGATCTCACTCTGTCTGGGGCCTTCCTTTAGGTTCTGCTCCTCAGGCCATCTTGGCCTCTGTCTGCTTGTCGCTCATTTCCAGTGATGGTGGCTTTTCAAATCCCTGTTTCTGCTGCCGATGTGAGGCTCAGGATGGCTTCGCATGGGAACAAAGCTGATTTGAGAGTGAGGGTGTCATTATTTCCCAGAGCGAGGAGGCAGAGACGGAGCAGCACAAGGCCACAGAACATTCTGAAAGCCACAGACCAGGAGGTTGAAGATCCGACAGAAAAACATTGAAGATGAGGACCAGGGCGGGGGAAAGCCAGGCACCAAACACGTAAGGGAGTCAAGGATGAAGCTGAGGGAGGCAGAGACCTGTGATAACCCGTGTCCACCCTGGAGGAGGCCGAGCCAGGACAAAGCATTTCCTGGGGAAGAGAAGGGAAGGGGCTGCCGGACCGCCAGGCTGGAGTCCTCCATCCGCAGGGAATGTAGACAACCTGACCCTCCGGGAGGCAGAACAGATCCCAAGAGGGTACATCTGAGAAGCTGTTCACATCAGAACCAAGGGCCCATGCAGCCATGGCTAAGCTGACCCAGGAGAGGCTGAAAGGCTGTGGATTTCAGAGGGCAGAAGGCTGTGAGTGCTGCTGATATTTGGCCTTGATTCATGGACCTTGGGGAAGGGCCAGTCTTGGTGGGTCTGGGCCGGCGCATGTGCGCCGTGGAGGGCAATGTGAGTAGAAAGGCAGTCAGGATGAGCACCGACCCAGGCATGCTTTTCTAATACAGCTCAGAAAGCTGTGCTCAGGCAAACAAAAGGGTCCACACAAGGATGCTCAGTGCCTCGCTGTTCACCGTGGTGACTCTCAGCACTCACTACAGGTGTCTTTCCACAGAGGATGTCTGCTTTAATAAATGATGTCATATGTGTTCTGTGCAGTGCTACGTGCAATAAAAAGTCGAGACAGAACTGAATGTTCTGCAATATAGTAACTCTAGCAACTGGACGTCAAGGGAATATGAGGAGATGCAGAATGATGCCCAGACCCTTGAGGGAAAAGTAGAATATATTTTTATATTTTCTCAGCCTACTTCAAGAAAGAAGCCAAGAAATAAGACTCTGTCATGACTCTTAGAAGGCAGAATCTGGGCCCTTTTAGTAATATGTGGATGAAGTCATTAAATCACCTACAAAACACTACACACACACAGAAAATTTTACAGGATGTTTTGTTTTTCAGAATTTTGACTTCACGTTTTCCTTTAGCTTTGGCATACTGATCAGAGGCTCTCCCCAAAGACTCCCCAGCAACACCTACAGTGCTGGAGAACTTTCTAGAATGTATATGAGTTGAAAATCCATGTTACTGAAACAATTTTTATTGTAAAATGCAATGGGAAGTTTTTGCAGAGTTTAAATTTTGAGCTCTAAAATATTATCAATAGTCTACATAGCAAATTGATCCAAGTGGCCACAGATGGCAGCAAGGTGTGACCAGTTCTGTAAGCTGTAAACTGTAAGATGGCCTTGAACTGGTCACACCTGGTCACAGCTTGGTGTAGAACTTGGTGTCCCGGGTGCCAATAGACAGTGTGTTTCCTGGGGATATGCAGAGGTATGGTCAACCTCTCTAGCAAGGGGGGTGGCTCTTGGGGGTGCAGGGGCACCACTTACACGGGAACGTGGTACTTGCCACTTACACGGGAATGTGGTAGAGAGCGGTGACCATGGCTTTGGATGCTGAGGGTTCCTCACTCCTAACACATACCACAGATACTTTGTCCATCTAACATTTAGGTAGGTATCACTTTTTGATTAATACATGCTCGCAGTCCAGAGCAGTGACAGTCACGGTGGTGAGTTGGTCATTGTGCACACTGCATTTTAATTCTTTTTACTTCCCCCACCCTCCACCTCTGATCTGAAGTCTGTGTTATGGTTGATACATTGTGTCAACTTGGGGAGTCCAGAGGTTTGGCTGAGTGACTCAGCAGGAAGCCAGGGTGCTTACTTTGTAAACATTCTGAGCCTGTGGAAGAGGAGGGCATGGAGATTGTGCGGGAGCTACACGTCCCCTGGGTGGAGGATAGCCTGTTTACAATGTAAGGGAGGGAAAGAGGCAGCTTGCTGCCATTCCTCCCTTTTGCTGGTTGTTTTTGCTGTGCTCTGCTGCAATGAACGTTTGCCCTCTGCCACGTGTCACTCTGCCTCAGAACCAGCCAAGTATGGACTGAAACCTCCACAAACTGTAAGCTAAATAAACCTTTCCTTCCCTCATTTTGGGTGTTGGGTATTTTGTCTCAGCAACGAGAGAAAAGTAACCAAGACATGTGGGATAAGTCTTCATTTTTGCAAAGGAGTCAACCATTATTATTTGCAGCTTCCATAGTTTGCATTTACCTATTCACTGAAATTTACCTTCAGCCCAAAATATACACCTGGGCCGTCTTTGGGGAGGTGCTGAACAGGTCTCTCAATGAACACGTTGCCAAGGGAGGTAGATGAAGGAAACTTCCGTCCCTTTGCCTCTGTGCTCAGCCCACAAGAAGTCATGTTTGGTGTATTTTGTTTCACATTTTCTCCTTTTTCTGCTTTTTATTGGTGAAATCTCTATTATATGCTTAGGGAGAAAATACAAGTGTTAGATCAAATTCAAGAAGGCCTTACTTATAGGGCTATTGACCATTGTATCCATGGCAGCAAACCAACCATACTTAATAGAGTGCCTAAAAAACAGAAACACACATAAAGAATATTTTGTATTGATCAACTGATGAAAATACTGTGACCAAAGTCTCCCTGGTCACTCACTCAGTGTTTATGAAAACATAGAACATGGGTGCAGGAAAATGATAATTGTATCTATCTATCTATCTATCTATCTATCTATCTAGTCTTCATTCCAGAGAACCCTACATGCAGATCCACTCACACCAAGACAGGCTGTACAATTAGCATGGGCATGAGGCTGGAACTGACTCCAATGATGTCACAGTCTAAAGCTGTGCTAGAGAACCACAAGCTGAGGGAGCGGCACATGCGAGGGTGTGGGGATGAGAGGGAACTCCTTCAAAGTGTGCTTCTCACTCCTGAGTGCTCATGTATATATATATATATATATATATATATATATATATATATATATATAAACATATATATATGAACATATATATATGAACATATATATATATGAACATATATATATATATATAAGTATGATTATCATGTCCTCATACCTATGTTCTGTAATGTTTTCATAAACACTAATTGAGTGGCCTGGGAGACTTCGATCACAATATTTTCATCAGTTGATCAATACAAGGTATTCTCTATGTGTGTTTCTGTTTTTCAGGCACTCTGTTGAGTAACTACTGCTGGTTTGCTGCCATGTATACAATGGTCAATAGCCTATAACTTATGCCTTCTTCAATCTGATCTAACACTTGTGTTTCTTCTCTACTCGGTACTCCATAGCTCCTGAGGGTGAAAATAAAGGCTTCTTGAATTGGTTTTTAATAAGTTAAATTCCAAATTGCATAAATTCCAAATAGGAACTTAACATCTATTGTTGGACAGGCTATAAGTAAATGAACAGAATGCTACTATTCTAAAATGTGCCAATTTGTTCAGAGAAGAGCTTTGGCAAATTTAAAGAAAAAGCCATCATCTTTTTCTAGCATATGTGCTGCCGAAGCGAGCACGCCATCTTCTTTTCCTTACTGATCCAATTTAAATGAATTTCTGAAGATGTTTTTCAAGAGAATGAAAATAAAGAACTAAAAATTATAATAAACTAGAAGTGCCTGCACAATTTTTTAGTCATTTTATTAATATTTATATGTTCATTTCAATAAAAAGATGGGAGTGATAGAAAAGTAAGCACATAAGTATCCTTTTACATTGTTTATATGTTACTTATATTACATTTTAAAAAATACATTAACTGGATATTTCATATACTTCACAAGACTTTTAATATAATTAACACATATTAAAGTTAAAGTGTTAATATTTCCTTTGGAACCTACACTAATTGAGTATATATTATACAAAAATCACTGTGGAGCTTTTAGCACATGAATTCATTTTGGTTTTGATGGTCTCACAAAATTCAAACTTTGCATAAATTGAACATATCTTTCCATTATGCCAATGGAATATTTAGAACTTGCTTGATAAGGGTATAGAAAGCTTTTACAGGCACTTGTGAATGTAACACAGATGTAATTACTTCTTAAAAGATGAGAGTCTTGGAGATTGGAAATGAAGAACAGCACAGAAAGGCACACTGTGGTCCCCATGTACCCATGGGGTATGCCTGAGACCCTCCCTGCAGGGGTGCTCAGTGTGTGCACTGAGTCATTTCCTACCTAGTGGTTGGTGGGGTCGCTGTATTCTCTTCCATATGTGCATGATTCCTCAAAATACTCTCTGGTGGCTGAGTTGCCCAAGTAAATTCTCATGCAGTGAAGCAGAATGGTCTTGACTGTCTTCACCCTCCTTGGCAATTTTCATTCTTTCTGATAAAAGTTTTTCTCTTTACTGCTACTCAGCTGGCCCCACACTTCCCATGTTCTCCCTGAGAACATCCTGAGGCTTGATGTAGACTGCACTGGAGTAACACAGCGCCGATGTAAGAAAATGATTCTGGTTTTTGAGGTGTGCACATCCTGCTCAGTCACGGTTGACTCAACAGTCGCTTGACTGAAGTTGTAACATGAGTGGCTGGGAGGCCTGCCTCGAGTTCGCCCACTGGCAGAGACTCCCCCTGGATGAGCAGAGGTGCCAGGGAGTAGGGGATGGGGTGCTGGTACCTGCACAGTCCACAAGTGTGCCCGTGGGAAGAGCAGCAAAGATGCGAGGATGCAAAATCCCTGCGTTAGCAAACCCACACCCGGAGGCTTCCCTGCTCTGTCCTCCTTCTGCAGCCTAAACCCTGTTTTGCTTGCTCATCCTGAGTCCCTCTTTAGAGCCGCTCATACTCATCTCTTCACAGAGACAAAAATTTCGGTGCTTGGAATCACACAGCGGCAATTGCGTGTTTATTCGTACCGCTCCATCTGAATAATGCTTAAGGACAAAGTAAACATTAAGAATGAGCTATGTGTAAAGCCCAGGGTAAATACATTTATAACAAGAAGTACAATTAGCCCTGAAGTGATATTGAATCTGCTGCCGTTTCTTTTACCATGTCCACATTGTTCCCTGAATACAAAGAACGTTCCTGAAGGCTGATGACTCCAAATGGGGCGGAGCTCTCTCTGGAAACCGGTTCCCTTTCCTTACTGCCCCTGGCTAGGACATGACACGCAGTACTGACTGTTGGTCCAGTGTGTATCGGTGCCTTCAAAACTAGTTGTGTGTAGACAGAGAGATAGGTAGATACAGGTGCAGATAGGTAGGTAGGCAGATGATAGATAGATAGGTGACAGGTAGATATGGCTCAGTCTTATTAATGGTTCATTTTTTCTTAAATGTTCCCAGAACCATAGGAATCCTTTTAAAGTAATAAGAATGTAAAACTTTAGCTTCAAAAAAGGAAGATAAATGTACAAATTTAACATTGGGTATTGATTTTTTGTATTGTATTGTTGTCTAGTTATATCAAGTGTAATTACTGGAAATGTTTTTTCTGTTTGTTAAATTTAAGATTTATTCACACTATGTTGTGCTCATATTATCCTTAGTTTATATTTTATGCTATTTCAGTGGCTTTTTTCTATGAGTATCATGTCTCATCAATGCAAGTTTAATTACTCTTGATCTATGATCAGTTCTACTATCTGCTAGATCTTTATTCCTTCATTAATATACTTTTAATTTCAGAATATATTAAACAGTCTCATATTTTAATGAATTTTAGAATCATTTTGTCAGGTTTCATAAAGTATCTCATTAGGCTTTTCATTGGAAATGTATTAAATCTATAACTCTACTTGGGGAGAGTTGTCAGATCTTCTTGCATTCCTTCAAGTTGCAATAAGACTTTCATATATTGTCATGCTCACAAAGGCTCATAAAGAATTTCCTATGGCCTAAATCTTCCAAAAAGCTGCACATTCAGATCATGTTTTATAAGCTGCTTTGCTTTGGTTTCTCACTGGCTTTTAGTGACATGCTTCCCAGATGACAAACACAGTGGGGCTCCAGGCAAGCGAAAACGGACAGAAGAGGTGTTGTGTAGGATGTAACGGAGTCGAATAAAAATAAAGGAAAGGCGACTTCACAGATACTTATGAAACAGAGGGCTTTAAAATAAGTAACAGGCAAGAGAAGTTTGAAAATCTCAGAATAGTTGAATTTAAACATTCTACTTTACTATGTATTAAACCCAAGTGTCCTTTTGTCTTCTGTCAGCTGTCTTTCCACTGTCCCAGGATATCCCCACAAAGGGACCTGTCTCCTCCACCCCCACCCCTGCTCAACGCGGCAGTGACTGACCTTGATCTGTCAGCACCCCTCCAACTTGTGCCTGTTTGATGACATGTGTCACCTACAAATCTGTGTGCTTTGTTGAAGACTGGATATTCTTCTTTGCTAGTTTTCTCAGAAAATGGTTTCCTCCTGTAAATATTTGTACAGTTTTAAATTACAGCTGTATTTAACTTGACATAGAAAAGTTTAGTATTTATGTGTTCAGGATTTTTGTTTTCATTTAGAACTTTGAAATAATTTACCAGGCAATTTAGTATTACATCTTCATAAATCTTGAAAAATTGTTAATCTCTCACTACATAAACAATGCTCTTCCTAATTAATCTTCGATGAGGTTCATATTTCCATTTAACTACTAATAATTTTTATTCTTTATATCTATGTCTTTATGATTTTTATGATTTTTATCATATTCATTATGTCTTATCTTTTTGACAAAATTTACAAAGCTATAGTTTGTTTCATTATAAATTTCAGTTCATTTACATGGCAACTATGTATGATTAATGCTGAGTGGTTAATAATTGATATGATTTTTAATTATGTGACTTTTCAATGTACAGTTTTAATGACATAGTTTTATTATTAAATTTTGTTTGGGGATCTGAAATGTCTAATTTTCAGATCCATTCCATTTCCCTTAGCAAAGCATTGCATACATTTTTACAGGATGAATGTTTAGTAATTGTAATTATAATACTAACAGTAATGAAACATAATAGTAATCATAATTGTATTACTTTAGAATGTTGAAATCTACTGTGTATTTTAATGTATGACATGCTGATAACAGTAAATTGTTGTACAGTTTTGTACCTTTACTTTGACATGTTTTTCTGCATCACATTGCTGTACGTTGTGAGTGTTATATAATAGGTACTAACAAATATTTCTAACGAGTTGCAAAAATGACCAGATTCATTTTCCTCTAACATTTTCATGTTTTATAAAATTAACAAGAAGTTATCTTATTTCTCACAATTCACGTGGGAAAAGTTTTCCCAGCTGGTAACAGAGTTGTTCATGCTGTGCTGAAGCCCGCACCTGGAAGGAGCCCAGCCCGAAGGCCCTGAAGCCCAAGGTCACTGACTCTGCTGGGTGGGTACCGCCATTTCCAAGTGTCACTCATGTGACAGCACCATTGTGGGGATAATTCTCTTTTCATTTGTCAGTTTTGTCCATTCTCCTTCCTTCAGTAGCATCCTTTCAAGGATACCCGTAAGAAAGTATGCCTTTGGCCACTCCATCCAAGTTAGTTGCCTTTTCCTTTCAGATTTTGTCCAAGAGCGTCCACAGATCGCTCCCTCTTTTAACAGCCCCTGTGTCCCACTGGTAGGATTGGAACCCTTTGCCAGGATGGTGGACATGAGGTCAGAGGTACCAAGTCTCTTCATTTCTATCTATTAAAAACGAAGCATGTGACATCTACACTTGGTGCATCTTTCCAAGATGAGGAGGACGCCATATTGCAGAATAAACATTATCTGCAGGGAGAGTCAGGGCTCAGTGATCAGGGGCAAGAGCTTGGGGCCATTGCAACTCACACATCCCCTCAGCCCAGCAGCAGCCCCGGCCTTCTTGAGTTGCACAGTCCTTGTATAAATTATGTACCCTCTGGTAGTTCCCAGTGTATATTATTTGCAGCCAGCTATCTAACCGTTATCCAGCTTTGATTTTGTTATCTTGTTCTTTCTTTTGTCATTAGATAGCAACCTAGTAGCTACTAAAAATAAGGCCACTAGCTAAATTTCTACTTTTTCCCACTTGGGCTACGCTTCGCTACTCTATTAGTCAGCTTTTGTTACCAATAATAAATATTTGATTTAAATCTACTTGGCTCAGTGTTAAGAGGTTTCAGTCTGTAGTCTCTTGGCTGGCACTGTTTTTCTTTTTTCTTTTTTTTTTTTTTAAAGGATTTATTTATTTATTTATTTATTTTTTGCGGTACTAGGGATCGAACTCAGGACCCTGCGCTTGCTAGGCAAGTGCTTATTCCACTGAGCTATATCCCCAGCCCTGGCACTGTTTTTCTGAGCCTGTGGCAAGACAGCTCATGTTGGTGGAGGAAATATGGTAGAGAAAGCTCCTCACCTGTGGCAGCCAGGAAGCAAAGAGAGTGAAATAGGAAGAAGCCAAGGTCCTGATATCACCCTTAAGGGTGATCCCCCAAAGAACAAACCCCTCTACAAAGGTTCCCACTCACCCAAGTTTGCACCACGTCCTACTAGAGCTTCAGGTTGGCTGTTGCTTGATCCTTGATAGTGTGGACCCGTGGAGACATCCTAGATCCGCAGTAAAGCAGCTCTCACTTCTGTGTATGCTTGAGAAGGGAAAATATGAATTTAGGAGTTGCAAAATCTATAAAGCTCTACTGTGATTAAGTGACAAAGGTTAACATTATCTGTGACTTCAGGTAAGGGCCAGATGCTCCTTATGTGATGGCCCAAGGATCCATCGCTTCTGCTGCATTCTGTCCAGGGGCCTCAGGAGGGGAACTTGAGGGAGGTAGCAGACAAGCCCAGATGGAGAACTAGGCTCCAGAATGTCTGACAGATTTGATTCAAGAACATCAAAGTCCTGAAAACTAAGTATAAATTCTGAACCTGCCACAGACCCGAAGAGACTAAACCTTGATAAACTTACCATGGCACTCCGGATGTCTCTTCATCAAGAAGCAAAACACAAATGCAAAGCTGGTGAAAGAAAACTAATTTGTAGTGTTGAATATGGTGAGGCAACATTAATGTCTTAGTTTTGACAAATGCATCATAGTACCATCAAAAAATAGTAGTGAAGGGGAGGGAAGGTGGAGAGGCATGCATAGAGGTGGTATTGCCTTTGTAAAACTTTGACGTATTTGTAATTATTCAAGCATAAAAATCACTTACAATGAGAATATGATAAAATATGACATAACCACTGTATGATGGTAATGTTATTTGTTCAGATCATTACTTCTAATTTTGTAATTTGTTCTGTAAAATGTATGTTACAAAATATTATAGTGATTTTAATTTATTTTAGGAACAGATTACAGTAGGTTACTAAGGTTTTCTTAGAAAACTGTAGTTTTATTTTCATCCTAGATATATTCAATATCAGTGTTGGTGATCTGAAAAATGGTAATACTTCAGGACTCAGCATAAGGAACTATTTCATGTGTACACAGGAGATGTGAAAAAAAAATGTCAAAGCCAGAAGTTAGTCACATTTCTGCCTGACTTACGCACATAGCACAAGTTTGTTGAGTGGCTTCTGTATGTACATAGCATCCCAGGAGCCAAATAGATGCATGAAGGGGACAAAGCCCACACCCTCGTAGTTTCCATTCCAATGAGAGGGAGTTAGGCAGGTAAACTCACAGATGCCTGATCCACTTTCAGGTTACAGTGCACGGCGTTTAAGGGGGATAAGGACCAATCTTGTAGTGCATCGGTCCTAGTGTACATGACCCGGCTTTAAGAAATCACATACAGGATGTTCTGCAAAACTAAATCAGGAGTACACAAAACCTAAAGCAACTCGCAAAAGGAACTGCTGGAGGAACCAAAGCACTAGAGTAGCCCACAGCAGTCTTCTCAGTAGCGAGCTCAGGAGATACTGGTTACCAGTATATGGCAGAAATGAGGCCATGGGGCCAGCAGAATGCAGGGGCAAAGCTGGTTGTCTTCTTCCATCTCCACTGAAACATCCTACCTAGGATGCCTGCCCTTGTAGACCTCACAGTGTGCACAAGCTTGTCTCAGAAACCCTGGCCGCCCCTTCCAGTTTGGGACATTTGTCTCAAATAAGAGTTGGAGGCGAGCACCCTGTGGGTGCTGCGGATGATGCACAGGTTTGAGGGAGCAGGAAGTTATGAGGTATGAGCAAAGTGTTGCATGTGATCTATTGCTTTCTGGGATGTAGTTTTATTCTCATTTTTACCTACGTTTGGAACTTCTTGTATTTAGTTTTAGGCTTCTATCTATTCCAACAGCATATATTCTCTGTAATTCTAATAGTCAGGATAAATATGTCTAAAGGTTTGTCCTTAGAGGCAAATAATTTTATCCCAAAATGTAACTTTCAGCCTTCATCAACATCAGAAAACCCTGTTATCTATAGAGACCCATTAACACATTTCTATTTCCCCAGTATATGTGAAAAACAAAGACCTGAAATTCTACCTTATAAAAGAGACAACCCCCTTTGGCGCCAGTAAATCAAACACAGCCAATTCCTTTCTGTGTAGTGGTTTGTACAGCGCTGACCTCTCTCTGGGGCTTGTGCTAATGTCTAGCAGAGGGTGTTTGTCAAAGGCTGGCTGAGGTTGATGCTCCAACCTGCACCCAAGGACGGGGCTGCCTCTGTGTGAAGCTAATGAGTTCTGTGGGGGACACTCAGGCCATCCCCATGGAACCATGTTCCAGACAACTAGCACCATTACTAATGATTCACCGTCACACCCTGCCCCTCGGGCTGACAGAATTGTTGATATAATGATTGCTTTCCGATGAGCTTAGGTTATGTGAACCTCTGTAAATAAACAGTAAAGTACAGCGGTGCTGAAATTAAAATCGATGAAAGTGGTTTTAATTGATGTCATGAAGGAAGAAGCTAATGGAATAGAAATTGCAGGTACCATTCTGGTGCACTATATTTGGACAAAGTTACTTGAAATTTACCCTTTCTTTCCCAAATAATATCACCTGTTGTTCCTAAATGAAAAAATCTCACTGAGTTTCATATGTGCAGGATTTATACCAAAGTATTTTGTAGTGTTTATGACATAAATCCCCCAAAATGTGGCGCTCTTTGACTAGACTGGCCAGTGCCGATGTGTTCTTTGTGCTAGACTTCTTTTGCAGTAGGGCCAAATTTGAAGCCCATAGTGGAATTTAGATTTGTCTAAGATCATATCTGGGTCCCAGTTGTAAATTTATTTTACTTAAAAATTTTGGCTATAAAATGTTTGTTTTGTGCTCCTTGGTTTTGTGCTAATTTTAGTATCTTAATACCTAGACAAATGGACAAATGCTTTGATGTAAGTAAAAAAGGCAAACCTACTTCTGCATGGAAATTCACATGGCTTGAGAACAAGAGAAACTCAAAGAAGCACGGTGCCTGATTATCTTCCGATGGTTGTAGTGATCTCCACAGTGGCCATGATAAATCAACATCTGTTACAAATTTTAGTCCACACATCAGCAAAGAGGAGAGAATGCCTAGGAAATAACCTGTGTGTCCGGAGAGGAAGCACAGGGGCAAGTGAACTACCCGGTTAATGGATCAAACCACGCAACCACACAACCTTGTGTACTCCATGAAACAACCACCAAAGTACAGGGTCTGCAGCGGTTCTATACTGTCAAAATTAGTGATAGGTGTTTATGAAGTTTGCAAGCTGGGCTGGGGATGTAGCTCAGTGATACCCATCCTCTCTGACCATCTCTATCTCTCTATCTATCATCAACCTGTATCCAGCAGGTCCTAGGCTGTCAGTTTACCCCTCAAAACCAAATCAATCAATCAATGAAAAGAAATGTAGGAAGCTGTTCATAATTTGAGACCATTTACAAACCCATTCCGGTAAGAATTGGGAAGACATGGGCTCTATTTAAAATAAAAATCACTATTCGTATTTAATAAATGAGAAAACTGGGGCATGGCATATATATACACATATATATGTATATGCATAGATATATAAATATTGCATATATATATATACAGAGACATATAAATATTGTTTTATATATAGGCCACGTAGAATAAACAAGATTTTTTTACAGTGTTAGAGATGAAACCCAGGGCTTCTTCCGTGGTAGACAAGTGGTCTGCCCCTGAGCTGAACTCTAGCTCCCAAATCAGACTTTTTCGAAGAACAAGTTCAATGACAAAGTAGATAAAAATAATATAATCATTCCTAAAATTAATTTCTGGGGATTATTTCTGCTAGTTTGTTTTGTTATTGGCAACGGTCCTGGGCTTCTGTAGAATATTCTTCTCATTTCTTCCATGAGTCTCCCAAGAAGGAAACATCCAAATCCACAGCTCTCTGGCTGCAGAGTCCACAGAAACAGAGGTCAAACAGTGAGCGGGTTGCACTGAGTGGTGGAAGCAGCCCTGGATTTCTGCAGAAGGGCCCCGGGTGAGTCTGCTCCCCGGCAAGTCTAGGCCCAAAGCAGCCTCTGGCATTCCCAGCACTTTCTAATCCAGGGCAGCAACCTCCTCAACTTTGAAATTAATTACACTTAATGCTTTATTGAATTTTTCAATTACAGTTCACTCCTGGCCAAGCCTCTCCCCTGAATTTGCAGTATGATATCATTGCTTTGTTTTTCAATGAGAAGCAATTGGCACTTGCTTGTCTTTTCTCATTAACTGGGATGAGAAGCTGATTTCTGGCTACCCTGGAATTAAATTCATTTCTGAAAACACTGTGCTTTATTTCAGGGGCTGCAAACACTGTTGTACTTGGGAGTCATGTTTGAAAAACCCTCCTGTCCACATCTGACCCCAAGAACATGGGATTTACTTGCTGTGTGATTATAGAAAGACCCAAGAATGTTTAAAAACCAAGTGATTCTGAGTGTGTTAACGTTTGAGAATTACTCTTCACTAACTTTTACTGCTAATGGATGCAGTCAATTGTGAAAATAAAGAGTGAATAATTGCAACTATCTAGTTATTATACTTTGACATCAAAAAAATAGCTAAGCAGATATTGACATAAAATCTGTTTTTTTTCCAACCATAGAGATTATTTAGTAATTTTAACTTTTCAACATACTGGCTTCCCGCTCATGAACATACATTCAATTTTTTAAATTAAGGTTTTATTTTGTAGTTTCTGAATTATTGAAAGTTAAATTTACCTACATACTTTTTAGATTTTTTATTTAAAAAATTTTAAAAATGAACAAAACAACAATGAAGAGAAAATCAAAGCAACACAAAAACAACAAAAATGATACATGACCTCAAAAGAAAATGATAGAAATTTACAGTGGTTGCTAGGTTGCATACTGTTAACTTCATTGAAGTTGCTCAGTTCACTAGACATAAGGATGTAAGATTGAGCAAACAATTAGAGACAGTAACCAGTAAAAAAAAATAAGAAAGTAAAACATCGGAGGTGACACAGGGCTTCACTGTACAAGACGGTAGGAGTTCAGCAATGATTCCTATACTGTATGTTGTCCTCCGTTGTCCTTCTGGTGACTGAAGAAAACTTAGATTAGACCAGCACTCCCCCCCTTGATACGTTTTTACATTAAAGTGAAAAAACAAAACAAAGCAGAGTTTCAAAACAGGCTAGTAGAAGAGTAACAATAACCAATCATTGCATATTATTATCTTCCTAGTAGTTATTCAGTGAACAAGACAGAGACATGAAATCTTGTCCAAACAATATTAGCACAAACCTCTCTTTTCAGTGAAATAAAAGGAGCTATCTTTACTGTCTTGTGTGTAAATATTTTTTTTCCTTTCCTTCCTTTCCCCTTTCCTTCATCACAGTGTTCTTGAACAGAGTAAACAGACAACTCAGAGAGTGGGAAAAATTTATGGTCAGTTGTCCTTCAGACAAAAGACTTTTATCAAGAACATATAAAGAACTGAAAAAAACCATACACCCAAATTCAAAGACCCAATACAAAGATGGACACCTGAGATGAATACCCACTTCTCAGACAAAGAAATACACATGGCAAATAAATACATGAAAAATGTTCAACGTAATTGGTCTTTTGAAAGATGCAAATTGAAACAACACTGAGATTCCATCTCACCCCAGAAAGAATGGCTCTCATGAAGAAATCAACCAGTAACAAATGCTGGAGGTGCTGTGCAGAAAAAGGAACCCTTCTCCACTGGTGATGAGAATGTAGACTGGTACAACCACTGTGGAAATCAGTGTGGAGATTCCTCAAGAAGTAGAATTAGAGGCCCCATTCCACCCAGCTATTACCCGTCTTGACATTATCCCCAAAGAATTTAACACATCATACCACAGTGGTATATGTGCATCCATGTTTTTTGCGGCACAATTTATAAGAGCTAAATCTTGGGAACAAACCAAATGTCCATCAACCAAGGAATGGATAAATGTGGTTTATTTTGCGTGTAATGGAGTATTATTTAGGCATAAAGAAGGACAAACTGGAGACTTCTGTAGGTAAATGGATGCAACTGGAAAACATAAGTGAAATAAACCAGATGCACATATATAAACATCATATTGTCTCATTTGTGTGAGGAACTGAATGAATAAATAAGACCCAAAATGTCCAATGATATTGTGCATTGCCCCTTCCTATTCTGTAAAGGCCGGATGGAGGCAGTCAAATCAGTACCAAACCATAAATCTGAAGGGATCCTATGTACACAAGATTTACAGAAAGGCGTTTGCTGATATCATAGAGAAATAATTCAAATCTAAGCAAAACAATAGTAGCAATCATGAAAAATTACATTTTGCTTTTGCAGCAGTGGGGATCCAATCCAGGGAAACTCCACCAAGGGGCTACATCCCCATCCCCTTTTAGTTTTTAGTTTTTTAGCAGAGTCTCCCTAAGTTGTAGGAGTTGAACTTGTGACCCTTGGGACTCAAATAGGGTTATCTTTCACTACAATAAACTCATAATTTCACTTAGCTATTTCCTCAGACAATGCCTTTCTTTGTACAGTGAACATCAATCTCCTTTACTCATCATAAAACATTTGAGATGATGACTGCTGTTACACTCTTTTCAGAAACAAACCAAGACCTTGGGAAGCTTGTTTCTTCTAATGTCATATATTTAGATCAATTAAAATGTTAGTTGAGCCATTACAGCACTGAAGAAGTTTTGTCATTCTTTATATACTTACCTGTCATTGTCTTATCAATCACCACATATCGATATATTCAAGATGGGCTGTATTCAGAGTGTAAGAAGACCAAGAAATACACAGTGTCTTTCTGAAAGTAATTCAGATACTGAGAAAATTAAAAGAAATATTAATACTTAGTAAGTGCTTCTTGTGAAATTGAATTCCACAAGCACACAGGACATTTTTTTCTGGCTGTATTTGCTTAGTAATTCTTTGGTGTAGCTCTGCATTGCTCAAGCAGCTGGGTAAATGAGAATAAAAATCATATATATGATCATATTATAAATATAATAGCAAAACACTGTCACACTTTGTCTTTCCTTGATACAAGCATTTACTGAACATAGAATACTGTCTCTTTGTTGTATATTGTAGGTTGCGATGGAGTCATTAATCATATGAATGAATCACAGAAATGAGAAACTTTCTAAAAAATCCTACTAGGTTTTGTATTATTAAGCAGAAAACTGGAGGACTTACGTGTACAGGTTGCACCTCTGTTCTGTAAGAGTGGTTCCCATTCCAGGACATTGTAATTTGCAGTTGGATCAAAGAAGACATTATTGGGGGTTTTCTAAACAGATCATTTTTGCCTTTTGCTTCTTGGATTTTTGAGACAGAATCTTGCTTCATATCTCAGGCTTGCCTGGAACTCCCGGAAATCCTCTTACCTCAGCCTCCTATGTGCTGGGATTACAGGTGTGCACCACCACACCCAGTTTAACTTCTTGATTTTTATTCTGAAATAATTGGGGATTGACAAGTAGTTATAAGAAATGAAACAGAAATCTTCTAGTCAATTTTCTCAGGGTAACTTCCTGCGTACTTTAATACCATGCATTGACACAAAACTGGTTGTGGACATTCTAGCCCTGTATTAGTTACTTTTATATTATCCTGTTGAGACAAAACACCTAATGCCTCAACTTAAGGAAGGAAAGATTTGTTTAGCTCAGTTTATGGAGGTTTCAGTCCATGATCAGCTGGCTCCAAGGCACGCTGGCACGGCGGAGGGGTGACACTTCGTGGTGGTGGAAGATGCAAAAGCAGCAAGAGCTAAAAGTGGGGAAAGCAAGCTTCTTTTCCTCTCGTATTGTATGCAGGGTACATGCTCTAAGGCGGGTCCTCTACACTCTAGGATAAAGAACTGCTGAGTTACTTAGTTGAGTTTCTAAACTTCTCAATTTGACACAACGTATCAAACGTTAGGACCCCCCTTTCCTGGTTGTCTCAAACTTGCCAGCAGGCCATATATGTGTGCGTGTGCGTGTGAGTGTGCATCTACGCACATGTGGAGGTCTGTGCAGTGTTTTTAGAGGTGTAGCTGTGTGTTACCTCCGTGATGGTCAGTACACAGGCATCACCATCACCAAGAGGCTCTCTTGTGAACCCTCTCCGCCCTGAGCGTCGCAGTCCCTCTTCTCTGTCCTGGCAACGGTAATCTGCCCTCCATATCTACAGGCTGTGATTTCATGAGTGTCAGAAAAGCAGAGTGGCGTAGTGTGCACCCTCTTTGAGAGTGGCACTCTTAGTCAGTTCCACGCAACTCCCGTGAGATGCACTTGCTCCTTGAGAACGGCCTTCTCTTGTCATTAACATGCACATTTCCACGGGAAGGAAACAGGCTGTGTCCTTTTCCCTCTCTTCTGAGGTTTGCTTGTTGTTTTTCGGTTTTCACTTCTCAGCCTATAAGTGCTGTGAACATCATGCACAGTTTTGTGTGACTCTGCATATTCTTGGGATCCATGCCCAACTGGGAAATTTCTGGCTTGCATGTTCAGTTTGGTGAGAAACAGCCTCAGGGTTTTTCATAGTGGCCGTGAGCATTTTACACTCCCACCATCTACATAGGAGTAAACCAGGCTCTTGGCATCCTTGCTAGTATTTTATTTTAATTTTCACCAAAATGTCTTAAATGTCTGACTTTTCTCTTTGTGGTGCTCACTTGCGTGTCCCAAGTAGAGAGTGACTGGGAGCAAATCTTCATGGGTTTATTGGCCTCTATTTGCTCAGCCTCCTTCACGAAAAATCTTCTTATGTTGGGGCCCATTTATATTGTCTTGATTGTGTATATCTTGTTGTATGTTTCATTTTAATTGTGAACTTTTCTCAAATTCCTAGGAAAAAGTTCTTTGTATGTGTGTTGTCAAAGTGAGCACAGAAGTTCTTCATAAAATACTGTAGGTTTTAAGTTTCTAAAGTACCAATCTGTAAAAAAATCTTAGAAATTAAATTTCATTGATCATTGTCTCCCAAATTCCATGTACCTGATTATAAGCGAGTGTCTATATATAGGAAGAGAGATTACAAATTCGTCTGGTTTGGGGTGTAGCACTGTGTTCTCTGTGATCTCTGATTCTAATTGGCACCACACAGGCTCTGAAGATGCCCCGGGATGAGACCTTTACCTTTAAGATCTAATGTGCTATTGTTATTATTATCATTATTAATTTTGCTTTATGCATGTGTAAACCACAAAATTGGCTAATGAAATGTAACATTGCTAATGAGAATTAAGGTATAGATTTTTATGTAGTTCACATAGGTTTTTACTTCTAAATATCTCTCTGTCCCTATCTTTCTCTTCTTCCTCTCCCTCTCTCCCCCTCAATCTCTTTCCCCCTCTATCTCTCTCTCTCCCTTCTGCCTTCCCTCTCTCTCTCTCTCTTTACCCAGATAAAAATCTACCCCCCCTTATATTCCCCAGTGTTCAGTCATGCCTGTGAATTACTGTGCATTTCTTTTGATAGCTAACGAAACACCACTCTCTAATGAATTGTTTTACCGTCTTTACTCATTCAGAGAACTGAACACTGGATGTCAGTCAAATCCCTTGATTTGATATTTGAAGTTTTAAAATAACTGTAGAGGGGCTGGGGATATAGCTCAGTGGAATAAGCGCTTGCCTAGCAAGCGCAGGGTCCTGAGTTCGGTCCCCAGTACCGCAAAAAAAAAAAAAAATAAATAAATAAAATAAAATAAAATAACTGTAGATTCACATGCAATTGTAGAAATAACACAGACAAACCCAGTGTACCTTTCACTTGGCTGCCACCATGGTAATGTTTTGCCTAGGTGTAGTATAATATCATATCAAGAAACTGACCCTGGAGAAATCTATGTACTCCCTACAATTTCCCCTGTATTCCATACTTCAGTTCTGTGTGTATAGATAGATTCTGTGAAGTCAATTCATCTTATGTATAGAAGAGACCCCTCTGAAGGTGTCTTATGGTACCTTAGAGTCACTGCCACCTACCTTCTCCATCTCCCTCTCTAACCTACAGCAGCCAGGAACTCATGAACTCATTGTTTAGCTGCTCGACTCTGTGTTGTCAAGAATACAGTGTGAGTGTGACTGTGCAGTCGTGAACATTTTTTATTTTCAGCTAGAGTCTAAAGTTTTTAATTCTCCAATTAGGCATTAAAGTTTCAAAGAACTCTTGTCTAGCCTTATTTTCTCCTAAATTTTGTCTCAAATTGTTCTAATTTTGTATTTTACCCCTAGCTTTTGATTTACTTTTGTAAAAGATACGAAGTTTAACTCAAGGTGGACTTTTATGTTTACAGACATCAAAGCCTTGGCTTGCGTAAAAAGGCTCTCTGTAGTCACATGCGTTGCTTCTCACTTGTCATCTTCCCATTTATTTGCATAAGGTTCATTAGAGATTCAGCATGCTGTTCCACTGGTGAGCATGTGTATTGCTTTACCTTTGAAAGATGGGGTTGAATAACCCTAAGTTATTGCAGGCTGATCAGGCCCGCAATCTCCCAAGTGAGTGGATGGACAAAAGCGTAAATAAAAAATGAGACATTGGAATATGATTTCAAGGCTTCCAGGAGGTACTAATTCCTTTCCAGCTTCTATATTTGCTGAATTAGACAAAGACTTTTCCGGGTCGCCCATTTTTATTAGGTTTTTCAAATAAGGGAGGGGGAATACTGAAGAAAAACCAGGAATCTGAGCAGGAATCTGGGCAGGGCTCAGGAATCCTTTCAAGGACTCCTCCAAGTATTATTATGTTAATTTAGGAGAACTATATGTTATGTCTAGGAAGGCCTTCACAACAAAGATGCAAGCCATAGTTTCCTTAAAGTTAATGGAAGTAGGAGCCAGACATCCTCACCTGGGGTCACCTTGTCCTTGAGGCATAACAGCGTCACAGGGCAATACAGGCCTCAGCAGTGACGAGCAATTCTTAGAGGTTCATTTACTATGAAACAAGTGCCCATCTGCAGACAAGGTGCCTAAGACTAGGACAACTCCCAAGTAAATATGAAAAGCCAATTGGTTAATATTAAACCCTACTCAGAGTCAACTTTGTAGTGGTCCCCAACATTACCATTTCCACTTACCACACCATTGCCCTGCTGCAGCACAGTAGCTACGTAATACATTTTAAAATGAAGTCTACAGTGGTTCCTCCTGCTTTATTTTTTCATAGTCCAAATTCTTTTAAGTGTTCTAGAGTCTGCCTTTCCATAAAAAGCTTAGAACAATTATATGTTTAAAATGCTTACTGGGAACTTGATGGTAATTGAAATTACCTTATAGATTAAAGCAGGAAAAAGTGATGTCTTTACTATGCTGTGTGTTGCAGTCCACGAACACTGAACATGTTATATCTCTCAATTGATTTAAGGCTTTTTTCATCACCTTAATAAATATTTCATGACAGATGGAACACAGGTCCTATATTTGTTGTTTTTATATTCTTGTCTAAGTATTGTATTTTGTTTGGTGCAATTGTGTTAACATGTTGTTAATTTCTGTATACGTATGTTCATTATTGATACATAAAAGTGAAATAGATTGAAGATATTGATCCCTTGTCCCATAGCTTTTCTGAGCATTTATTAATTTTAGACGTGATTCTTTGATTGATTTGTAGATTTACTCAGGATGGACACATGAACAATCCAGGTTTCTGGAAGTCCGAGTTTTCTTCTTTCCTATTCAAATCTGTTTGCTTTTGCTTACCTTCTTAGAGTGGCCAGAATTTCCAAGCTTATGGTGAATAATACGAGCAAAGTGCACATCTTCCTCCTTCTCCCATTTTAGAAAGTGTCCAGTCTCACAACTGTGATCCATGTCAGTTGCATTTGAGTACACATTTGATTAATTTACAGAAATGCCCTTCCCATTTCTGGGCATTTATTGAAAAGCATTGTTGAACTTTGTCAAATGCTTTTTTTCTATTTTAATCAATATAGTCATGTTTTTCATTAGTCTATTGATATGATAGGTTATGACTTTTAAACAATATAAGCCTGGAATAATGCAATTTGTTCATTCTGTGTAATTCTTTCATTGCCGGAATCAATTTGCTAATGTGGTGTGAGGCCTTTTTTGTCTAAGTTTATGGGAAATGTCTTTCTGTGGTTTCAATTTTGGTTCTGTGTCTGATTCCAGTACCAAGGTAAAACTAGCTCTATAACCACAGGTAAATTCTCCTCTGCCCTTTGTTTTTTTAAGTGATTGTGATAAATAGGTGTTAAATGTCTTTCCGATTTTTTTCACTAGGATATTCTCATAAAAATATGCTGAAAATTTCCATTTAAGAGCATTTTGACTAAAAATTCAATTTATGTAATGGTTCCAAGACCTAACAGATTGTATCTTACATTGCCTTTGAGTTTTGGTAACATACAGATTTTGAGGAATTAGTCACTAAAGTGGCTCATCATAGATCCCTATTATTCTTTAAAAGGGTGTATTGATTACTTTCTGAATGTAATAATTTCTGTCTTTGGTTTTTGACAGCCTTGTTAGTTTATTTATTTTATTGAGTTTTTTAAAAAGATGTATTTTTGGTGCATCGGTTCTCTATTATCTTCTTTTTATTACTTCAGTATTTGCTGCTTTTCAGTTTTTGGTCTGTGGGGCATTTGTTCTTCAGTACTTTTCATAATTCCTTGAGGCAGGAACTTTAACGGCAGCTTGGAACCACCCCTCCCTTTCCATAGAGGCTCTTCATAGTATGAGTACTCCTTTCAACACTGCTTTTTCTATATCAAACACATTTTAATATGCAGAACATTTATTTCATTCAATTATGCTTGTTTTTAAGTTTATTTTAAAATGTACCTTTCACCTGTATTAATATGTCAATATTTTTATGTTACTAACCAAGATTTGTTGTTGTTGTTGTTGATTTCTTGTTTGGTGCCATAATGGTCAAGAAGTAGTCTTTGTGACCTTTCAGTTGTTCACACTTCATTTAGCTTTATTTTATGACCTAGGATTATGGTCTATCTTAGAGACTTTACATAAAAGTTTAAAAGTATGTTCATCTCCTGTGGTCAAGTGATGACCTTAGACGTGCAGTTAGACCCACGCATCAGTTGTCGGATTCAGTGTTATATTCTCCCCAACTTTCTGAATTTTGTTCTTTTTAAAAGGTCTCAGTGGAATATTGATATTGCCAATTATACTTATGGATTTGTCTGCTTCTTTTTTGAAAAATTCCTATAAGGTTTGGATTCATTATATTTCCATGATTTATTGAAAAGATATTTTAGATCATTTTGCCATTTTGCTGGAGTTATCATTTTGGAATTATCTAACATCTCTTTCCACAGAAATTCTCTTTGTTTATTTGATCTTATATTAATGTCACCACTCCTATGGGTTTGTACAATACCTAACCATTATGTTATTAATCTTTTCTGTATATCCTTTTGCTTTCAACTGATCAGTTATTGTGTTTTCAGTTTCTTGTGGACAGCACACAGTTCATTTAAAATTTACTCTTCCAATATCTAAGATGTAATTTATCTCTTTCTACCACTTAACATCAAGCTAATTCTTGACACACGATGGCTTGCTTTTTCTAACTTACTACTTGTTTATCATTTATTTCTTCTTCCCAGTGTTTTTCTTCTTTCTAGTGGGTTTCTAGAATACATTTTAGGATAACAAATAGGTATCTGAAGAATTTTTAAAAACATATTATTTTTATAATTGTCTTTGCTTTTTTTCTCTTTTTTCTGTTTTTCTTTTGTTCTTTCTTTTTTGTTTGTGTATTTCTGGGGACAGGGTCTTGCTAGGTAGTTCAGACTGGCCTTGAACTCATTAAGTTAGCGAAGGTGGCCTTGAGCTTGCAGTGATCCTCCTGCCTCAGCCCACTAAGTGCTGGGATTACATACAGCTGACTGCTTTAGATATTTTACTATAGTTGTATCGTTGTAACTTATCACAACCTACTTGTACCTATATTTTACTACTTCGTATAAAATGTAGAAATGGTCTTTCCTTTTATCCTCTGAATTTTTAAAGCTGCACATTGATAACAGAGTGAGGGGCTCCTGGCCGCGAGAGTAAACCTCAGCCCACAGAGCCCGAGTCCCGGTCCTTTCTTCATTTTGCCAGTGTGACCATACAACAGCACTGGCTCACTTGTGGGGCTGGAAGTCAGCGGTGTCGTAGGAGCAGTGAAATTCCTGAGGAAATGTCTGGGTCTGAGCTCTCTAACCCGGTGCCAACTTGCCCTCACTGCTTCCTTGTGACTTGCATGTAGCACCCAGCTCTCACAACTGAAAGGCAGAGGGATTTATTTTGGCTGATGGCTTCAGTCTGCAGTTTGCTGGCTGTAAGCCAGAACTGGCCTGTGGAAAGGGCCTAAGGGGGAGAGGAGCCACTCACCTCATGGTGGACCGGAAGCAGAAAGTGGAAAGCAGAGTTGGAGACAGAGATGTACCCTTATGGCCAGGCCTGTAGTGGCCCTTCTCTTCCAGCCAGTCCCCACCTCCAAAGAGGACATTCCTCTCTAACAAGCACAGCACCTCCATGGTTCAGTTATCTTCCAAAAGTCCAAATCCGAACACATTGGTTTTTGGAGCACACTGTAGATCCAAACCATAACTCAGCCCAAAGAACAGCTTTTCCTTGGAGACAAGATGGAATTCACATGGTGTTCAAAAATGCTTTTGCTGTTGTTTGCTTGTTGGTTTCCTAATGTCAGAGCTGCATCTCTCCAGGAGTGAAAAGGTTTAATTTACCCTGAGAGTTAGTCAAGGAGAATCATGATGCATAGAGAGAAGTATGTTTTGTGGAAGTATCCACAGAGGTAACCGAGTGTGGTCTCGGGAATTTCCCAGCTCACCATGAACTAATGAGGTATGGATGAGGTATGGATCAGAGGCCCCCACAGTCTTTGTAAAGCCTTCCAGCAGCACTCACAGGAAGAATCGATGTATCCATTCTCTGTTGGTTTATTTCGCATCAGGTTACTTTTGTGTGTGATTATCTAACACAAACAGGTAGGTTTCGTGATAATTTGAGAAAGTTTCCTCGCATAGCTTATAGCCAAAATGATTCAAATAACTTTTTCTCAGGAACCATGGTCAGGAATGCTCCTTACACCAGCATCTTTGGGCTTCTCCAAAGACCCAACTTCTTGAGATGCCTGCAGGCTCTGGTCTGGTTGGGGTTGCTCGTTTATAGAAGGGGAGGCTGTGGCGTTTTGCTGTCACCTTCCTCACCCTTCCACACATGGATTTCTGTGACAGTCACTCTCTCAGAAGACCCTAGAACCTTTGCAAATCTGTAGTATGTTGATTTTTAATGTTTATTTCCTGCTGAAGCTTAAAACTCCCTTGTCCACTGGCAGGCGCAAGGTCCTGAGTTCCATTCCCAGTACCGAAGAAAAACAACAAAAAACCCTCCCTTCTCCACTGTACGGTACAGCCATGGCCTCCTCTAACGGCACACGTGCTGTCCCTGTGTGTAATGGCTCCTCTTCTCCATCTGCAGTCTGTCTGAGACAGGCCCTGCCGCAGCCACAGGGTGGCGTGGCTGTGACTGGACTGCATTCTGGGAGAGAACCGGAAACTGTCGAGCCGTATTCTTCTGCACCGTTTCCCTCTTCACTTTTAATACAGAACAGGCCAACAAGTAAGATCGAATGTGAAATTTGGGGGAGCTAATGAACCGTGTTTCAAGGCATTGTCAACGGGTTTCCTTCCTCAGGGTAAGTGAAGAAGAGTAACAGAATTTGAAGTTTGGTCCAAATGATGCAAAATGTATGCAGGATAATGTAATTAAATTTCCCAAGGGCTGAGCCTGCCTGCTGAAAAACGGATAGAGCAAGGGTCGTACAGCACTGGCTCCTCCTGTCAAAGAAGCATCTTCAAGTCAGTGGAAGTCTCATGGCAGCCTTCAGAAAGATGAATAGAATTTCTTCATAGATCCAAAGGGAAGCTGCAGGAAGAACCCAGGCTGCCTTAAAATCATTTGAGTTTGACTCTGAACATGAACGAATGTGTAAAGGGAGAGGTGCAGACAGATGCAAAGGTTTGCGATACTTACAGAGCTCTGGACTGGGGAGACAAGGAAGACTCCATCTTAAATCACACACTATCATTCCCATTTGAAGAAATTTAAATGTCAAGGAGTTACAATGCTATTCACAAGTGATATTTATCATGAAACAGGGAACCCAGTCGCTGTCCTACAGTAGCCAGTGAGCCTTCAACAGTCTAAGCTGTCTCACACTAGTAGGTGCAGAACACTTTTTTCTCCCAGCTCCATGAATCATCAGGCTTCTGGAGGGAACTGATTCAGAACAGGACACCAACAGTGGCTGTGGCATAGTAAATAAGGAGACCACGGGAACCATTTCTAAAGTAAGACTCCTTGCATCAAAATTTATTTGGGCAGAAGATGGATCTTCAGAAGTGAAAAGCAATCATTCCATGAAGAGTGGAGATGCTCCCATGTAGAGCACACGTTCTGTGCATCTCCCTCGCTAACAAGGCTTTCGTTCTCCTCTGGATGCAGATTACAGTATTGTGATGAAGTGATTTTCACCTTCCTTTCACTACTGGGTGCCCCTATGGGTAGCTTGTGGAACATTATTTCTGAAAAGCAATTAAAATGAGATTTGTGAGAGGAGCAATTTTATTTGGGGCCTCAGATACTAAATGAGGAGCAGTCTGTATCTTGTTTGCTCAGACAGCTTCTCTCCTGGCTTTCTGAGTGAATTAGATTCTATCAGGGTGGAGATGGCTAATTCTCTGGGATTAATCATGGCCTATGTGCTGTAGATTGTTCTTAAAATACTGTAAAATTTCTGTGTGTTCTCTGTATATTCTGAGTTGAAATAGGGACTGGATAGAAGGAACCCTAGTACTTACTTTATCTCTGGAATATCACAGAATTTCACTGTGCAACTTAAATGTGTATTCACAGGGAAATTTAAGATTCTTGTACTCTTGGTTAACAACCTGTGAAAGAGAATGTGCCTCAGTAAACCTCTGTAGCATTGCTGTGCAGGTAAACTGTTGAACACCACAGGAAAAGTGAAACAGGTATTTATTTTCTTGATCTAATGAAACACTTAGGAAGGCAGAATGAAGATCTAACCTAAAGCAATAAAATATGCAACCTTAGGTAACACTGGTTAAAATAGACTTTTTTCCATAAAAAGCGTTTCATTTCAAGGAGGTCTTCATATTATGCTTATTTGATCATGAATATAGAGGAGACAGGATGTTTTAATTAGCTGCAAAGTAATGATAAATGCAGGGTCTCAGGGTCTCAGACATGCCAGTGGCAGCATAATTATTTCAGAGATTTCAGCACACAGTAGGCCATAAAAGCCTTAGTCATTTCCTTCCACACCGACACACAGTCCCCAACACTTCAGTCTGGAGGAGAACTTTACTGGTTCATATTTCAGTCCCAGCTCCATGGCAGAAAGGCATGGCAGTGGCATGGCAGAAGGCAGTGCTCATCACATGGTGGACAAGAAGGAGCTAGGGAGGGAGACAGAACTTCCTAGGACACAACCCTAGGGAGCAGCATTTCTGCCCAAACTTTACATCCTAGCAGCAAGGCAGGCCCAAGCCCCATGATCCAATTACCTTCTGTTGTGGTTTAGGGCTTATTTTGTAAGAGTAACAATGTAATATAGGACACATATTTTATAAGATTATAATAGTCACCCAATGAATGATATACAAGAGAGTGCAGGAAATCTGTCCACACACTAAGACCAAGAAATCCAGCTGAGGGCCTGGATCCTATGGAAATGTTTTTAGGAGTCCAACTGAAGACCTAGAGCTCATAACAATGCCTCCCACGAGTCCAACTGGAGGCCCTGAGCCCATAACAATGTCTCATGCAGGCCTGTTTCACGGATCTGCACTGGGAAGGCCCAAAGGTCAGGGGTGGAACCTAGAAAGTCTGTGCCAGTAGGATGAAGGGTCTGTGCTAGCAGGCTGAGGGGTCTGCACTAGAGCCAGGAAGTGACTCTCAGAAGAACCAGAGCTCCTCTGAAAGGCACCACAGCCATCCTCAGCAACAGTGAGGTCCTGAGCTCCTCTGATAATCAAGATGGCTGAGTTCCCACCAGGGAAACCAAAGCAGCAATCTTCTTAGGAGACCTGCAGTGCACCATCTTCCCCTCCTGAGTCAGGAAGCAATGCTCAAAGTGAGGACCAGAGCTCCCCCAAAGTGACCAAAGCCATTCTCAGTGCCAGTGAGGTCCCGGGCTCCTCAGATGACGAAAACAGTCAAGTTCATCCGGAGAGTCAGTATGACGAGCTCTTTCGAAACAACCAACAGCTCCTTAGAGTTTCTAGCAGCTCCCAACAGCTTCTTTCTCCTTCCCCAGTCCTGCCTCTTATGCTGCTGGCAACAATCCCCACATGGGCCTTCCCCACCCAGCACCACGCTTACTAAGTTCAGCTGGGAATTATAAGTTGACCACAACTATGAATCCACTTCACCTTCCAAAGATCCCTGTGAGGGTTTAAGGGTGCCTCTGGACACCAAACGCAGACAGCAGCCTGGGAGTCACAGGAGGAAGGGGTTTTTAGTGAGGGCTCCTGTGGCAGGCATGAGGCCCCAAGGACAGACAGTAACAGAGGCTGGCTTCCTGGCCAGTGGAACAGATTGCAGAACTTTCACAGTAGTTGAATATATATTTGGTCTTCCTCTTTGTTTCTTGGAATAAAACTGAAATCCTTGGAATCTTTAAAGTCCCAAGGGTCCTTGTGTGCTAATGAGTTAAGTGGTGGCTGGCAGCCCCTAGGTAACTCCAGGACAGGAGAAGCTACCAGGAAGATGAGGGCAGGATTATAGCTTGGGACCTTTGGCCCAACTCCTAGCTCCAGAGATTCAGGGAGCCACATTGATTCCCAGTGACCACTGACTTAGTCTATCCTGTCTACCTGATGTGGCTTCCAACAGAACTCCAAAGGACAGGCATGGGTACACCTCCCAGAGGCCTGTGTGGGTGGGGGTCCCTGGGGCACCCAGAGTGGGCATGAAAGCTCAGCGTCCTTGGCTGTGCTGCACCCTCTGCATCTCTTCGTTGGGATCCTTTGCAGTATCCTGCATAACGATCTAGCCGGTGTTTCCTGGAGCTCTGGCAGCCACACTGGAACACTGACCTTAAGGAGGATGTGGTGGCTCCTGTTGGTTGCATCAGGTGAAGCACAGGAGCAAATCACCTGGGAACTGTAAATGGCATCCACAGTGAGGACAAGGTCGTGGGAATGCAGCCTCCATCTGCAGGCTCTGACAGTACTTCCGGGTGGATATTTGAGAACTTAGTGTAGCTGGAAGGCAGCAGGCCCATGTACACTGAGGGTTCAGGGCTTGCATTCCCTGTGGGGACATTCCTGCAAGCTTTGTGGTTTCAGAAGTCTTCTCTGTTGAATATTGTTGGGTAAAATGCAGGAGAAACTGAATCTGAGTTTCTTTTCACTTCTGTATCCTCAGAGTGCACTCACCAGTAGGAGTTTTGTGGCTCATTATGATGTGCATTCCTGTAATCCAAGCCCTCTGGAAGGCTGAGGCAGGATGTTTCCAACTTTGATCTCAATAACTTAAATTTTAATGACTTAGCAGTTTAGTGAGACCCAAAGGCTAGGGGTATATCTTGGAGCAAAGATCCTGTGTTCAATTATCAATATGAGAAAAGACAGGAGACAAGAAAACTTTTCTAAGGCTTTCCCTTAAGATTTAGAGAAATTTCTTCTTATGAAGCTAAAGGTGAAACAAGGACTTGGACACAAATTCTTCCTCACAGCATGATAGTCTCACTGTAATCTGTTTCATTTTTTTTTTCTCATTCAGGTTTTTAGGTAGTGTGGGGCTACAGCTGTTTTAATGCCCTTTTTATTTATAATATCATTTACTGTTCATTTATGGATGCCTTCTCAAGGTTCCCCTGCCCTTGTGGGGAATGACTGGGAGAAATATCTAAATACAGGAATATCTCTAAGTCCATTAGCAAGGACTCTGAGGTTTCTTTTGTTTGTGTTTTATTTGTTTTGTTTTGGGCTTTTTTTTCCCTGAAATTCTATCAATATCTTCTGTAAAAAGATTGGCAAAAAGCTCTGTTAAACTCCCCTGCTTGTCTGTGTACTAATTACTCGATGCCTGGCTTTCCATCATTTACAAAAAGTGAGGAAAGAGTTTAGATCACGTTGGTTTTAGGATCTACTCCTGAATAGTGTCCGAGGCTGGTGGAGACCCCTCCCTGAATGACTACCAAAGATGTGGATTAGTGTCCAAGCCACTTGCACAGGAAGACTTCAGAAAGAGTTGCTGAAATATGTTTTCACTGTTTCTGGCTTTTCTGAATCTCCCTGCCTCTGAATTGCTCTCTAGTCTTTCAGTATGTTTACTTTTGGCACTTTTCATCTTTTTCCCCCAAATTTGAGATTCCTACAGATGTCTAAAATCACCCATACAGATCTGGTAGCCACGGGTTATAAGATCCTAGGGCTATTCCAAGGTCATCTGTGAATATTTGTTTATCTCAATAGGCTGCAGAAATCAGCCTTGATGTAAGCCTTCAGCTCAGAGAGAGAAGGGCGGGACAGCTCCCCCAGGGCCTCGGGGCCTGCGATAAGGGGAATTAAGGTCTGCAGGGCCCCTGGCTTAGCCCAGGGGAAGTTGCATCACAGAGAAGGCAGAGGGGGAGGAAAATTGAGTGCACAGAACACGGCACAAAGAATATTGTGCTACTAATTTTGAGCTGTGTTATTTTAAGAGACATTGTTTCAAATATTTTACATTTTCATTCAAGTTGGCTTATATTTTAAGGCACCTATCTGGCATCTTACTTTCACTTGGATGGTTATCCTTTGCAGTAAAAATGTACAGCTGTGAATGTGATTCTATTAGCATTCGGGACTAAAAAGATTCTTATCTGAACACCTTTATTCTTATTAACATCCACTGTGGTATGAAGTTTTTCCTTGGTGAATCTAAACTCCTTAGAGAGCCACCTGTGTTCAAATTGTAATGAAAATCCACACAGAAGTCCTGGCTCTAGCCTGAAGAAGTTAGGAATTTGGGTTTAGACTGGGAAACCCCATATTAATATGGGGACAGTTTGAGGAAAACATTGTCTATGCATCATGTTTCAAAGATCAACCTACAACCAGTTCTCCTTCATTGTAGAGTCAATCATCGGTGATTCCCAGGAGACAGGGGCCTACGTAGGTCTTACCGAAGCTGAGGTAGGTGCTCACACACAGAGGGACGCCAGACAGGCCTAACATTATCTGTGTCCATGACCCAAGCAAAGTCTGTCTGAAAGACGTAACCCTAGGGAGGAGTCTTTGCCCACCTCAGTCTCTGGAAGCCCAATTCCAGGAATAGATATATAAGAATTGATGTGTACTTCTCTCCCCAAAATGTCACCATATAGACTCACAGAAAATGGCCAGGACTGATGTTGGTGGTGTTGCTGAGGAAGAGCCAGCATGTCTCAGAGCTTTGTTCTCTATGTGCCCCAGACAGCACAGGCAGCCACGCTTCGTACAGAACCCAGTCTTCAAGCTGGTGCCCTGCTCCCCAGTTGAGCTTATGCTGTCAACAGCATAAGTGTTTCCATAAAGGTGGCAAGGACAAGGTGTGATCAGGAAGTATCTTGAACATTTAAATTAACAATGTATTACAACAGGAAACATTTACTTTAAGGGCCCTCAAAATATTCTGGTCTCTTTGAACACACATTTTCTCATTCTTGTTACTCTCTGCAGTAGCCCTGGCATCCTCTCTCCTGAGGGTCTGTCCTAGCTGCCTTGATGTCTAGAAAGGATCAAAAATGTTTCCTTCTCATCACCATTTTGACCTTGGGGAAGAGTCAGAAGCCACATGGTACCAGATTAGAGTAAGGTAGACGAGGACACAGCATAACAATGTAGTTGAGCAGCAACGCTCACCATGTGTGCATCAGACTTTGTAAAGAGACAGGGAAAACAGCTTGTCAAACAGCTTCAAAATTCTGAGAAAAAGGGTTTTTGATATATTAAATAACATTTGAGTGTGACATAAACAGACATATGTAGATAGATTATAACACAGACTTTTATTTTTTTATCATTTGTATATATTTTTTATATTTGTGTCCATACATGTATATGTATTTGTGTTTAGTATTCTACCAAAACTGTAAGGAAACATGAGAAATCTTTATTTGTGTATGATACCCTAACAAAGCTTATTGGACTTACTTCTATATTTTTCCTAAGTCATAGGACTTGAGGACATTCTTTACATTATTCTCCCTCCATTTAATCACATGACTGGCTCTGCAATGATCTTTAATAGTGATGCAATAAAAATATTATGCATACGGTTTTATTAACTTTAACACTTTAATCGTCCTGTAAGAACTCTGTCATTGTGAAGGAAGAATCAGGAAAATCTAACTAACATCAGGGAGTAAGATGACCTACACAGAGGAGAGTTAGCAGGAGAAAAATAAACTTGCAACAATTTTTCTCGTTCTGTAGGAGGCCTGAGGTAGGAGAGAAAAAGTAAAGGTAAGTAAAAATGAGACAAGGACATTTTTCTTCTCTGTCGTTGCCTTGAAACTCTGTGCGAGATTCCTGATCAGCTCTGCAGGCAGACCTGGTACTCACTCAGGGAGCATCTGTATTACAAGGTTTATTGCCCTGAATTTGTCTAGCCTATCTCATCTCTTCTCAAAACCCAAGATAAGAGTAACTGAGTTTTCAGGGACACTCAGCTCCCACAAAGTACAGTTTAAGAATATCCACTCTAGAGCAACACCTAGAAGTCTCTAAAGCTGTACTCTCACTGGCCACCCCATCATGGGGTCAGCTCTCCCCAGCAGGAAAAATCACTCCTGATGGGGCCCAAGGCACACCCCCTTCCAACCAAGGTCAAGTGCATTATGGGAACTGAGTGTCTCCTCAAGCCTCATGGACTCCACTAGAGCCATGGAAACCAAAGCTGAGATAGTAGTCAGATGGATCCTGCCCCCACCTCAGCTCATCCTAAAAAGCTTGCTCTTTTTTGTGAAGTGGCTGGAATGAACACCTATGTTAGAGTAGGTCCTCAGGAGGTATTCTAGCCAGAGTTTTTTCCCTACTATTCCTTACTTTTTAAGTCTGTCTACTAACCTTCTTTGGCTCACACTGACCCTTATTTATATTCTTCTCTAATGTGAGTCTAGAACCTACTCAGAGGCTGGATATGGTGGTACATACCTGTAATACCAGCACTCTTGGAGACCGAGGTAGTAGGATCAAAACTTCCAGCCCAGCCTGGGTAGCTTAACAACTTAGCTAAAGCCTGCCTTAAAACAAATAGCTTTTTTAAAAAAAAGACCTGGGTTGTAACTCAGTGTGAAGGCCTTGTACTCAATCCTCAGTGCTTGCGCGTGCACATGCACACACATACACACACACAGAGGTATTTTTATGGGCTAGAAAGTATTTCAAGCCCTAATTAAATATAAACTCCTTTAGCAATTGAATCATATTATACCAGCATTATAACCTGCATTGAGTTAGACAATGTGCAGATTTTTATTTGGGTCACCCACAAATATGAACTTATAATGGGAAAGAAGTGATTTAATCCCAAATCTCTTTCTGGTGAATCTAGTTCATCAAAAGATCAAAATACATTGATTTAATTCCTGATTCTTTTGGTCTATGGAGGGAAAGTTTGCTTAGCTTGTACATGTCATGATCACATAATTCAACTGTATAAGCCAAGTGTTAGCTAAGGCCAGCCTGTTCTTTGTAATTTAGATCTAATTGGTTCTGTTACTCAGGTCCTCCAAGGCTTGTATGTTTCACGGTCATTTCCGACTCTCCTCTGTTCCTGTTTGAACTGAACCCTTAGTCTCATTCTTGTTGGATTCAGTTGGCTGAGGATTCTTTTCACTTTATTATGCAGAGAATCTTCCCTCTTTACTTTGTAGTTGTATTGTGCCTGCCTTTTGTATATCAAAAGATTCTTTAAAGGTTTTGCTAAGACAAAGGACTATAGGTTCTGGTCTTCACTCTTTAACAACAAAGAAGAAATATCAGTAACTTTGAACTGTAGAACTTTATAGTCTTTTTTCACTCAAGTCTGTAAGAGGAGACATCATCCTGTTGAGAGAAAGTTTCAAATGTATAGAATTGCGTCACATACCACCACCCCTGAAATCTTAGAAAACAAAAGAACCCAATCGATTTTCCTTTAAATCAACTGTTTTGGTCCATTACACTAAAGTCCCGATTAATACATGAGTAATGCTTATTATTCAACATTACATGCAAATGTAGCAAGTTTTACACTTGAGTCAACAGAAGAACACAGAACTCAAAATAATAAATGTTCTGGTCCCTCTGATAAGCTGTTTTTCAAACCTACCCAGATAGGAGGCTATGAGGAATCTGGGCGTGTATAGATTTTAAAGGTAGAAAGAATTGGACAAAACCAGTTTGACCCAGGAGGAAATTTCAGTCTTGACTTGGAAGGGAGCAGCCGAGGCATTACGTACGTAGTCAGCAAATACTCCTGTGCGATGTATTAGAGGGACTTAACGTTGCTTTGTCTCCTGGCTCACTCGTCCTCTCAGTTTAATTTGGAACCAGTGTGCAATAGGAAGAGTGGTCAGCGTGGGTCTCCGAGACGGCTTTGGAGCGTGCCCAGCAGGAGGTGCACACACCAGGGAGCTTCACCAGAAGAGCGGCAGCCGCAGGCCCTATGCACTGTGCAGTGCTCCGGGAATGGAAGGGTCCAAAGGCATCCACTGGGGCATACAGGGAAGGCCAGGAAGGAAATAGATTTCTACATGGCTCAAGCTGCTGCCTGAGAATGTGCACTTTGATAATCTTCACCCTTTGCAAATATCTGAATTCCTTACATAATTACCTTACACTCAGAAAGCCAACAGATATGCCAAGAGGTTGGAGGACTTTTGTTTGTCAGCCAATTCCGCTGTGGACACACAATCACTGTCTTAAACTGGCCATAGAGTCCATTTTGTGTAGTACCTATTTTTTCTCAACTTCCACGTGTTCTCTGTGAAATACTTTTTTACTTTCTTTCAATAACCCTGTCAATATAGAAGCTTGATTTTTCTACCTTCTTTGGGATACTTATTCAGTACTGCATGAGCCCTTGCCTCCCAAATTACTATCCTAAAATTCTGAGTAACATTCTTAATTTTTGTAGTTGGCAAGCTTTAACTTACCCATGAATTGGTGCTTTGACTTAAAATTCCAAATTCTTTTTCTCCTTCAGTAAAAGCGGTCACATGATTTGAACTCGGTTAATGTGCTACTTTCAGCGTTTTTCTTTTTGCTCCAGATTGATTTGGATAATCATGGCTATCTGAGGCTCAATGAGAAGGTTCACTGTGACCCTGGTCAAATTCACATTGGATGAATATATTAATTAGAAATATTACATAGGATAAAAATGGGAAGAGTAAGAAGAACAGAGGTTAATACTGAGAATGCTTTTAGGGTATTGAAGAGACTTGGTGCCAAGCACCAATTTCAGTGTCTTTTAATACGTATTAATTCATTAGTATGGCACTTTCCTTAGAGATGTCTTGGTTCTGTGTCTTTTTACACATGTGAAGACTGAGTTCAGCGAGCAGGCTGTACGGCTTCAGAATCTGAGCTCCAAAACCCCGAGTCATGCTGCCATTCCGTGAAGTCTGTTTCAAATCAGAGGCAAGTGCCAAATATACAGGAAAGGGGCAAGGACATTTTAAGGCGGTAAAGTAGGTGTTATAAACTCCTGCAAGCCAGTGAAAGATTAGTATTCTTGGAGAACAAAATGTAAGAATGACTAATTGTCAAGGTGATTTCTGATAATCCTGATCAAGAGTAATATCCTAACACTGCATGGATGTACAAATGAACCCAGTGGGTGACTTCACTCTGTACAGAGCTTCTGTCTGAGCTTGGATGGGTGTTGAAAGAGAAGGCTATTAGGCTCGGGCGTTCTGAACCTGCCTTCTTGTACTAAGGGACACACATTTGACTATTAAGCTGATATCTCATGTCTAAGATAAAATAAAACAAAGCAAAGCAACACCACAATCTCAGTCTCACTAAGATGCTGGCCCGAATTGGGGTGATGATAGTTCTATCCTTCTTAAGTGGAATTACATCCTCAAGTGAAAATAATTCCTTCCCTTTCTGCACGTAAGTGATGTCAGAGGTCTAAAAATATCTACCAGAAATTTGAGGAGTTTCTCTTTTGGGAAAATTAAAACATTGCTGTTTTCATTCAGTTAAGTAATGTAGATTTTCAGGGAATTTTATTTAAAGAGTCCATTTTTTAATCTGAAGCATATGTGTTTTTATTAAAGATATAGTGATTTAAGATAATGTTGCTATTAGTATTTAAGGTCAAAAATAACAGGAATGACAAAAAGGAAGATTTAATATACCTGTCAAAAACATAAACTTCACCCCGAAAAGTGACTTATCACTAATTGATTTGAAATGCTGAGACATTAAGTATATGTTGCATAGTGTTAAATATCAAAAATTTGCATGCAATCTGTTCCTACGCATTGTCTGTTGAAGAATTTGGGGTGCTATCTGTCTTTAATGGGCAACAGATTTAGGAGAGATTTTCTCAGCATGAAAAGAGGAGCAGGTCAGGAGGTCTAACTGGTGACAAATGGAAACATTTGGTCAGAAGTTCAGTGAGAGAAATGGATTCATTTTCAACTCAGTTTGATGTCTTCAGGCCGCATTTCCATCTCAGAGTGCTGGAGAGTGTCTCTGTCTCTCATTACTACCTACAGCTTTTGGGGCCACACTGACGTGAAAATTGACTAGCAGAGCTCACTAGTATATACAAAGTGATAGAGTAAAAAGAACCCGCTTATTTCATCTCCTTCTCAAACTCATCTCGTCTCTCCATGACTACAGCTTTATTTTAAGCAGCATATTTTAGGATCTTCATTCATGCATTTTAAACAAAAATAGTAAATTCAAATAAAAGTATAGATTAAATTTGAGTTTTGATCCCACGATGTAGTAGCTGAATAATTTTGTATTGGTTGCTACTTAGCCTTTCCAGGAAAGCAAATTCATCTGTAAGTTGAAACCTGTAGTCTGTGAGGTTAAATTCCAAGTTTAGAAATTTATGGTCACCCTATGGAGATTAAAGACATTTTCCTTTCTGTGAGTTTATTTATCCAAACAGTGAAGGCTGTCTGTGTCTGCGTATGGTGGGAAAGTAGAGACAGCTTTCTATGTTCCTCACACAGGGCATTTAACACAGTGCACAAGAGCACAGGTTTTCAAAAGCTGAACCAGTAATAAGTAGACTACCACTGGTGCCTGAATTCAAGGACATCAGATTTTGCCTCAGATACTCGTGGTCGAGAAATAAAATAAAACAGGGACAGGAAACTGCTGCTGCTGATGCCTTCTTGCAAGGAAGTATAAAAAGGGAGAGGTTCATTGATTTTACTTATTTATTCATTTTTTATTTTTTGTGACAGGGTCTTCACTATGCAGTTCAAGCTGGCCTTGAACTCATTTTGTAGCCCAGGCTAGCCTTGAACTTACAGTGATCCTCCTGCCTCAGCCTCCCAAATGTTGAGATTGAAGACAGGTGCCAACACATCAACCAATTTTATTCATTTTTAAAGATTTTTTTACTCTTTTTATGGTGTGTGTGTGTGTGTGTGTGTGTGTGTGTAGTGAGGGTTGCAACTTTGGGTTGTGCACATACTGGCTAAGCACTGGACCACTGAGCTATGTCCTTGGCCTGGTAACCTAGTTATACCTGAATTTGTGTCTACTATGTTCTCTTCCTTTTAGCATTGGTTTGTGTTTAGATATTAAATAAATATTTAAAATGACTCCAGTGTAGTTGCAGTCAGTTGTGAAAACTGTTTTATTACATGTGGGAATAGAAGTAATTTTCTGGGCTGTTTCTATCATAGTAGCACATAAATATAAGTCCATCTTCTCTGGCTCACCACAGCCGGTTTTATAATACTCATGAACAGAAACAGGATGGGGATTTTCCTGGGTTGAATTTAAATAAGGACCACAGTAGTATGGTCTGGAGGTTGTGCAGGTTCAGAAGAACTGCCCACACACAAGGGACACTTCCTAAACAACTCTCTCAGGGGAGGAGAAGGCAAAGCAAGTGAGAATTCACAACAGAAGGCGACCCTGAGGTCAGCACAGACTATGCAGGTGGACCTCCAGGTCAGACCTTCCTGCACTTTGACCTGGTCTGAGAAACACAAGCGCTAACCCTCAGTGCAAGTAACTTTTCACAAGGGACAAGAAAAATAAAAGAACAGAAGGAAAACTGGAAACAAAGCAAGATATACAACGGTACGGATTCCTTATGATGAATATTATCCCTATGTATGTCCAAAATGTATCAATAAAATGAAAAAGAAACAAAAACACCCAAAAGCTGTTGTTGGACCAGCATGCATCCTAGGGCAGGAGGCAGTAGAACCCAGCTGAGCGCAAGGCTGGGTGGCTTCCCGCATGCCCTCAGCAGATAGCAACAGGGTGGTAAACTGCAGTCACCTAGCAAGAAAGGGCACCCAGTCTTATGTACCAGTAATTTTTTGGGTAACAGGATAGAGATGTGACAGGCCAGGCGGAGAGGAAGACAGAAGCTGGGTTTGCCAGGACAAACTGCAAGCCCTGGAGGAATCCCAGGAATGGCAGGAAACAACTGCACCCTAGAAGATGCTCTTCTGAGAGAGCAAGAAGATTCCACTAGCCTGGCCATGTGTCCTTGTCACTTGCTAATCACACCCTGCAACACTCACTGAGGGCACATGGGGAGAGGCTGCTCACAGGGTACAGTATTCCTAGGGATCAGCCGGGAAAGTTTGTTCCTACCCACTCACCTGCGTTTCCCGCCCCCTCTCCCAGTGCAGGCAGCATGGGGAACTGTGGCTATTTCTGCAGTGTTTGCCCATCACTTTTACCCCTGAGTCCCCCACACTGTGTTCTGAGGACAGTGAGACCCCATCTGTCATCACTGTGCTCCCTTCCTGACTCTCAGCCTTGGGACTAGACCCTGAGCTGTAGTCCAATGTGGCCCTGACTTAAAATATATGTGAAACCTGCTATTCCAACGTGGATGTTGTTAGCATCTCTTCTTCCTTTATAAAAATAACTGTAGTCATTTTATTTTACTTAGCACTACAAAACGTGGTAAGGAAAATGTAGTCAGAACACTGAGGCATAGGGAGCATGCCGTTATGATTGTGGTTGACCTCGGCTACTAGATGCATCATGTCCCAGTGACAATGACCCATCTCTGAAGGCTCCTGCATGTACAGCTTTTAATTAAACCACTTAAGTTATTATTCTGAATTACTGTAGAATACATATAAATAGTTTACCACACTAATCATGCATTTCAACAGTGACAAGCATATTTACATTATTGTGATACCAACCTTTCACTATCAATTCGGTTGGCTTGGAAGCCCCCAAGAGAGGATCAGGAAAGCACACTTCCGGCTGGGTCTGTGTGAGGAACAGGCATGACCCACCCCTTCCTCTGGGGCACTGCTCCCGCTCTGCCTCCCAGCCACCAGGGGGTAAGCAGCTTTCTTCTGCCTCAGCCTTTACCATGATGCTCCTGCCTTGGAACCAATGACCATGAAGTGAATCATGAGAGACCATGAGCCAAATAAACCTTCCCTCCCTTAAGTTGTGAGGTTGGGGATTTCACTCCAGCGATCGAGAGCTCACTGATACAAGTGACATTGTGCATCTTCCCAGACTAAAACTCAGCACCCATTAAAAGTAGTTCCCCACTCTCCCCTCCTCTGGCCTCTGCCAACTAGCTTTGTATTTCCTACCCTTTTGGGTTTGACCCTTTAGGAGCTTTGTACAAGTGGAGTCCTGCAGCATCCCTCCTTTTGGGACTGGCTTCCTTCGCTCAGCATAGGGTCCTCTGCTGCAGCATGTGCAAGAGTTTTCATTTTTGAGACTAAATAATGCTCTCCTGTTTGCACACACTGTGCTTTGTTTATTTAGTCATCTAACATGTCTTCCTACATATAATTTCCTTCCTTAAAAGTTGCCCCTGATTTGGTACAGAATAAATTCCTATGTGCTTGGAAGTTTTCAGACTCTCAGTATCTCACCAAATTTATTCCTAATGCTGCTTTTGCCAGATCTTGTCTTTCAGCACATTTGCTTTTGCACCCTTCCGGATTCATACTTTTGATCAAACCAAGCTCCTACCTTAAAATGCTCTCTGCTATGCTCTTACCTACTTCAGTAATGATTGAATCAATCATTGAAGACGCTTGTTCCACTGAGATGCCCTGTTTAACAGATTCTAAGATAAAATATCCTATTCCTAACTTCTTACGACAAACTACGGTTTTACAAATTCACCTGGCCAGTGAACAGTGTCTGGGAACACCATTACTTTAGCTACTTTCTTATCAGTGGAATTTCTCTTCCCCGTTGCAGCCCATTCTTTCCAGCGTCATTCCAGTTCTACTCCCGGCTTGTACCCTCTTCTCTCTACTGGATTTCCCTTCCTTTACAACTTGCCCAGGCGGGATCTGCACTCTGCATTTCCCTCCGGGATGTTTTCGGTGCCCTTGCGTTTCTTCCTCCAGGAGAACGGAACACTCCTGTCCCTGTGCTCTCAGCACACTAAGAACAGAGCTCTGTTAGGCCCACGTGCTGCTGCCGCGCAGGCTGTGCACTTGCCTAGGCTCGGAGACTGTGAGCCTTTTAAGGGAAAGCTCTCGAGCCACTCCTCCTGCAGAGTATCTGGTCACGTCCGGCCTGATTTCAGTGTGCACTGAGGAAAAGATAGAGTGGTTGATTACAGAGAGGAGTAAACAAACCTTGAAGGTGCACTACTGCCTGTACCACTACAGCGAATTTAGGGTGAATATCAGTGATGTTTGTGTGCCAGCGACTCTGACAAATACCATGGAAGTTCCTCAGACAAGCAACAACTGGTTTCCTTCTGTCAAAGCTTATGAATTAATGAGTAAAGAATGTATGGTGGTATAGGTCAGAGTAGGGGCTGTGCACGTGATTGCGCACCACAGATGCTGGGAGGAAGAGAGTGAACAGCAACAGGCATGCACGTCCTCACTGCTTCTGTGCTGAGCTGAGCAGGGAGCCACTGAGCCCCCCAGTGGTCCAGCGGCTCAGGCTGAAAGGCCAGGGTTTCCAGAGTGGTGAAGCTGAGGGCACAGGTGCGCAGGTCGGGGACCAGAGAGCGCTGTCAGCGAGAGGCAGGACAGGGCCTGAGTCACAGCTGGCGAGCACAGCAGAGGGGCAGGTAGCAAGAGCAGGCCCTAGTGCCTGGTAGAAACAGCACAGACTTTGAACCAAGACAGCGACAGCCCCAGAGGTGCCCTGTCCTGAGGGTAAATCCGCACCTGCGGTTCTCACCAAGGGTCCATCTGTCTGCCCCAGAGTGCAGGAGCTATTGTGAGCTTTTGCAGTGGGTTAAGGCTGTGCTACTGATCACTGCTTCACATTTCCAGGAACTAGGGACAGCACCGCTGAGGAGCCTGACCTTTGGGCTCTCCCCATGGGTCCGCACTGGTCAGGCCCTGCTGCAGGGAGCACTGCAGAGCAGTCACCCACAGAGAGGGGAAGGTGCTGGCAAGTCCGGCACCAGGAGGCTCAAGGGGCTCTGGCCCCAGGGGAATCCGGGATGAGGCACACAGGCCAGGCCGCCCTTTGGGTGGTGCTGTGAATGCCATGGTCCCCGCTCATGGGGCTTCCGGCCGAGCACTGCCCAAGAAGCGCTCTGTCACTGGGATGTTTCCCTGGTCTGTCGGTCCTGGTTCCATCTAAACTCCAGCTCTGCTCCTCTTAATTCATGACTCTTTTCCCTCAGTCTCCACCACTTCTCTGCCCTGGAAAACAGTGATTAACTAAGTAACTTGTGAGATCCTTTCTGTCCACTGATAGATTATCAAGAATATATTGAGGTAAGGGGAAACAAAACTAAAGGGAGAGGAATGTAAAAGAGCTTCGTGCTCAGTCAGGAAAGCGTATCAGACATTGTGGGGGCCTTTGTTAAGTTGGTAACGCTGCAGGGTGTGGTGCTGACCTGTAATTCCAATACTCAGGAGGCTGAGGCAGGAGCATCTTGATTCCTCAACCAGCTTGGGCAGTTTAGTGAGATCTCATTTCAAACAAAACAAAAGAAAACAAAACAAGTCAAGACAAAACAAAAAGGATAGTTTTATCAAGAACAATTAGCATGGCTCCCATTTAAAAGTGTTCTGCTCTTCTGTCCCTTCATTTTAGTATTGGATTCCTCCTGTGAGATATTCATATGAAATGGACCCAAAAATAGGGATCTCAAAATGATTCCATTCGGTAATTGTTTCTTTGACTTCTAGCTCAATATTCCAAATTTATTACTTACAGTCCTATGTAGTCTGCATAGTAAACGCTAGACAAATTTCTAGCATCACTCAGTAATTTTCCAAACTGAAACTTGTTTCCATTTATAGCCCTTGTTGTTCCCAGTATGCAATAATTGCTACCATAGGGATGGATGATCTCACAGAAGGGGGCTAAGAAGGAAGCAAGGAAGAGAGAGAGAGAGAGAGAGAGAGAGAGAGAGAGAGAGAGAGAGAGAGAGAGAAGAGAGAATGGAACGCACAAGAGCAGGAAAGGGAGGAAATCGGGCCAGAGCAGAGCAGTTCCGCCCCCTGAACGCTCAGTTGGAGGTCCCCTGCCAATAGCTGAAGTTCAGGGCTGGGAACCGGTCTGCACATACTCCTGCAGCGCCCCGACAGCATCTTCTGTGCGGAGGGTGTGTTTCTGAGAGGCTGCTGAGCTTTCTCTCAGGGAACACCTACTGTTAACTTGAAAGGGCTGGGAACAGGAAGCAGCAGGATAGGACTCTGAGCAGAAATCTGCATATTAAAGAGGAAGTGGACTTGCTGAGAGAATACAACAGGGTGAAGGAATGCACCCTGCCTTCTCCTGAGCCCTTGTGTGAGCTCCACACAGATGGTGCGTTCTCACCTGTAGGTGTCAGAGCTGCTACTCTATCTGGTCTCTGCGTCTCAGAAAGCTAAGGCATCTTCATGTTTCTGACTCCATTCCAGTATGGACCTCCTTGTTTGGTGCCATATTCACATAACTGTTCTCATTACCTTCCTCTAACCAATGATAAAACTGCAATTCTAGTTGAATGTCTGTGCGATAGTGTCCTGCAGCTGACATGAAAGCTGTGCTCGGTGTGGGGGACGTCACCCCACAGGCTGCACAATGCTGTACACAGCCGTGCCACCCGCTACCTCGTCAGGCTGTGGGATGGACCTGTCCAAGCAGAGTCTGGGGGTCCAGGGAGTGCTCCGGAGAGCTTGCCAGATTAATGCCTTCTTCCCCAAGTCTCCCCTCCTTCTGCCCCAGAAGTTGCCTGGGGCTGCTCAGAGGTCCTGGGAGCCAAGTCCTCTGGGTGTTTAATCCTAACAAACCTCCCCAACCAGAAGTGCCTTCCCAACTCTGTGTCCTGTTTTCCCTCCCTGTCTATAACTGCAGCCAAGGGTATTCCAAAAGAAAGAAGGGGGGAAGATGGCTACCAGGTGAGCGGCAGAGGGAATCTCTCCCAGAGACCGATCCTTTGCGCGCGGGTGCCCGGTCCGTGGATGCAAAATTCCAACTGATTGGGCTGCTCTCCGCGGCATGAGCATTAAAGGGCCGGCTGGACAAGCCGCGTGGCGAGAAGTGGGCGGATCTTGAGAGTTGGGCGCCTGAGAGATCGGTGAGGCGCTTCTGCCGCAGCTCGGCTCAAATCGCATACAGCCGAGAGAGCGATTGCGGCGGGACGAAAGCCTCCAGCTCCTGAACCCGATCGGCTCAGACACGGCTGTAACCAGGATTTGTTGGAGGCAGCGGAGCAGAGGAAACTCAGAGAACGCGCTACTGGGACAGATTGCGCCAATCTGGGCAGCGTTCCGGGATCCCGCTCAGATCCCCGCCCCCGCAGCCGGTGCTGCGCGAACTGCGGCGGCTGTGATCAGCAGAATTTCTGAGCAGGGAAAAAGCGTGATCCACGGAGATACATCTGAACGGCATTCATGCCTGCAGGATCCCAGGGTGAGTTGAGTGGGCGCTCTAACCAGTTTTTCCTGAGTCGGGAAGAAGCTCTGCCCAGCGAGTGACATCAAAGCAGCTTTAAGGACTGCGGGATCTCCCAGGTAGGAAGAGCTAGCTAGGCGCCCCTAGGGGACTGTGAGGGGGGAAGGAGCTCCACCCAGAGAGGAACACCTGAGTGGCCTGTCTGCAAGACGCCTGGGGTGGCGACCTCTTTATATGCCCCAGCCAGGTCTCGGGGTAGGGAGTAGAAGCAGAAATCTCAGCAGACAGCTTAAGGGACATTCTCCCAAAGAGAATGAATCATTGGAGCAGCCTCTGCAGCAGACCTTTGCCTGCTGAACTGCCTGGGGAATTTATAGCTCCACATTTTGAATCTGATACCCAAAAATGGGAAAACAGAGGAACAAAACGCAGTCTCAAAACTCAACCCCACCAAGAACAAGTTTTGAATGTGAGGATACAGGGGAACCAGGAAATCACATATCTGCAAGTTATGAAACGATTGCATCCGAAATGAAACAACTCCAACAGGCCATAAAAGAGCTTAAAACAGAAATAAGCCACATACCCGCAATGATCTCTCAGACCAAAAACGGGCTGAAAACAATG
>PVLD010013660.1:34768-55292 GCA_004027595.1 Dinomys branickii | reverse complement strand
TGGATGGAGATTTTCCCCGACTCAGAAATCCCGCCGGCCGGTCGCTGTTGCTCCAGTTCGCGCAGCGCTGGCTGCGGGGTGGGGTTCTAAGCGGGATCCCGGAGCGCTGCCCGGTTTGGTGCAGTTTGTCCCAGTAGCGCGTTCTCTGTCGGGTTCAGGAGCTGAAGCCGTTCTTCCCTCCACACTCGCTCTCTCGGCTCGTCATCTTCTTCCCGGAAGTCCTTATTTCTGTCTTCATATTGTTCTATTTCATTGTTTGGGTGGTAATCCTCTGGGAGGTTCTCTCTCTGCTGCCTACCCAGTCGCCATCTTCCCGGAAGTCCAGTAGTGTGACCCTTTTAAAATAGGGAGAATTTTCAAAATTCAGGTAACAGAAACTATGTTACACAACATTTGGAAAATTTAGCAGCCAGGGACATAGCTCAGTGGCACAGTACATGCCTGGTAAGTATCTGAGTTTGATTCCCAGTACAAAAGAAAAATTTTTTTTGGCTAACTTACTGTTAAAAATAAGTCAGGGCTCCAGATGTACATCTGTACCTTCAGCACTAAGTAGGCTGAGACAGGGAGATTACAAGTTTGAGAGCAGGCTGAGAAACTCAGCAAGTCCCTGTCTCCTAATTTTAAGAAGGGAGTGAGAGGTAGGAATCTAGCTCATTGCAAAGGCCCTGAGTTCAATCCCCATTACCACAAAATAATAATAATGCAGTCATAGTAATATCAATCAGAGAAATACGGGTTCCCTAGGTGCTTACCAATAGGGTTCACTGATCCATCTCTTCATACGTAGCAGAATTTGTTCTAAAAGATTTACTGTCAACTAATTTTGTTAATGGGTGCTATGGCTATGATCCTTCACACTTTAGAGGTAAGAAAGTTGAAGATCAGAGAGGCTAAGTAACTTTCCCAGGGCCAACAGTCAGCCATCTAAGGAACTGGGGATAAGAACCTATTGATCCGGTTCTAAGTGTCCCTGCATTACACTGTCCCTCCGAGCTTAGCTGGAGACTCACTCACCACACCCTAGCCTCACTTCAAGAATGTCCAGATCATCCTCATTGTCAGAGCTGGCAGCCAAGCTCAGCTGCAGCCACTGGAATTCTATCTATGTAAGGGTTATGTGCGTGTATGTGTCTGTGTGTCTGCTGCATGCTAGAGAGTAACAGGGTCCACTAAATGCTCAGCCCAAGAAGCAGGAAGAAGCAGGGCAAGAGGGTTGAGGATGCAGAGCAAACCCAAGACCGGAAGCTTGCAGCTCCCCAGAGAGTCACTGGTGTGTGTCCTCTCCAAAAGAAAAAGTCTGTTGTCTACCAGGGGGTGGCAGTAGCATAAAACACACCCACACAAGCAGGTCAACTTCCTCTTTCCTTCCCTTTCATTCCAACCAGGCCACATGCCTATTCGATGTCACTACTCATAATCAGGGTGGGTCTTCCCCCACTCAATGTGCTGAGCTAACTGCTCACCATCTCTGGGAATATCCCACAAACACCCCCAGAAGAGAGCTTCAAATCCACCAGGCATTTTTTAATGTCAAATTGATGTATCAAGACTAATGGTCACAATAAGCATATCACATACGATATTTATATTTAAACAAATCCTAAATGATCCAAGGGATGTAATAATGCTATTTAAAATGTTATCTAAGATTAAAATTTATCATGGCAGCTTGAATTTCCATTTGCTAAATATGGCACATATTTCCAGTCTTCCTTTGGATCACTTTCAAACATCACTAGATAGATAGTAGTCACCTCTGAGATGTTGCTCTGATTCCTCTCACCCAACCACAGTCTCATGCTTCTACAATTAGTTGAAGGTGCTGTGATTTCGGTGCTGAAAAGTGACCGCTTTTGGTCTTATGTTGACAGGCACCTGTCAGTCCATGAGCAATCAGAGGTAGAAACTGTCAAGGCCCTCCTATGTCTCCTCTACAGTTGGGAGAAAGAGCCAGTTAATGAGTCACTTGCAGTGATTGTTGATATTTTCATGCACAACTATCTCTCCGAGGCTGCTTAAGGCTTTCTCTGAGGGTCTCAGCAACCTCACCTGAGAATTATACGTGGTAATTTGGTCAGGTTTCCCACTGCATAAACAAAATACCTACAACTGAGGAGAGGGACTTACTGGTTTATGGTTTTAGATGTTTGAGTCCATGGTCAGCTGACTCCAAGCAGAATCATCATGGCAGAAGGGTGTGGAAGAGCAAAGCGACTCATGTTATGGAAGTCAAAAGGCAGAAGGTACAGGTAAGAAGCCCTCAGAGACAAAAACAAGTGATGTACTCCAATTGGGCCCCGCCTCCTCACAGCACCACCAGCTACGACCATTAGTGGATTAATCTACTCATACGCATAGCACCAATGATCCAATCACTTCTGCAGGAGTCTCTCATCCAGGAAAACTGACAGTTAAGATTAATGGATACACACAGGTAGGTAACAATAGAAAGGGAAGATGAGGAAGGGACTATGCTTGGTCCTCTCAGCCTAAACCCAGATTCCTGTATTAAAGACACTCAAGTTCTTCTGATTGACATCCAAAAACCGTATAATGCAGGCTCCTGCCACCTTTTGAGTATCTGAATCAATATAGGAAATCTGCAGTAGGGATTCAGACCATGTTCCTAGGCCACAGTGTCTGATTAATCGTCCTCCCCTGCTTGTGGGCCAAGCGTGTGTCTTATGGCTGCTCTTGGTTTAAATCCTGCCTCGGACCTCTTTGCAATCATTCTAAGTGGCTCACCAAGTCACAGCTGTCTCCTCCTCAGCCTCCTTCAGACTCCCATGAGGCTCACCTGGAAGTCATTCTTCAAGTGATGCTCAAGGCCTCCACCACATCCTTCCTGACTGGAACGTGGCTGAGGCCCACGCGTCAGCAGTTGCCCAGCACCTCATCAGAGCATCCTGAGATCCTTGCTCCTCTTTGACCTGTGATTCTTCCATCTTCTTTCCCTCCCAAGCCCTGTTGTCCTTCGCAATACTTTAAGAGTATGTATTTCACAGAACAATGATAACTTTCTAACAAAGCTTCATATATATTAAGCTAGATAAGTCCCAGTCCAAAAGCCTGATATACTATTTAGTAGACATCAATGCATTTGGATCCATTTGGGCTGAAGACAATGGTGCCCTCTGGTCAGTCAGGATGGCCTGGCTGTTACATCAGGTTAACTGAAGTCTAATTGGTACATCATAAGCTTCTTCCTTTTTAGATGTATGGCCTATGATCAGTGTGGAGATTCCTCAGTAAACCAGGATGAGAGGTCCCATTCAACCCAGCTATATCCCTTCTGGGTATTTTCCCAGAAGAACTGAAAACATCATATCATGGCAATATACATGCACCCATGTTTATAGCAGCACAATTTGTAATAGCTAAATCATGGAAGCAACCCAAACGCTCATCCACAGAGGAATGGATAAAAGAAATTGTGGTATTTTCATATAATGGAATATTGCTCAGCTACAAAGAAATAAACTTGAGGCCCTTATAGGTAAATGCATACAACTAGAGACCATACTCATAAGTAAAATAAATCAGACCCACATGTGTAAACACTGTATTGTCTCACTAGTGTAAGAACCTGAAAGAGTGAATAAAATCTAGGAGGTACAATAGATATTGTGAAAGTTAAGGAAACTGCTCAAAAGTAAAGGACAACTGGGATGAGGGAAAAGAGAAAATAAAGAAGGGAAAATTATGTGTATATGCATACACAGGATAGCTAACATAGTTGTACTACTGACTTCTATTGCTTTATTGAAAGGAACAGTTAATGTTTAATTGTTTGATCAATCTTACATGTCTATACTTGTTTACCTGAATAACCAATTTGAAGGTATCAATATGTAATACAACAACCATTGTTAATGTCCTATCACTTGTCTGAGATTCTGTATTACTTGCATTGTTTTTGTGTTATTTTGTAAACATATGTGTGTTTGTTAATATGTTTTCATTCTTTTATCTTTAAATAAAAAATAGATGTATGGCCTATGAATTCTGACATGTGTGTGTATGGATGTTTGCACGTGTATAAAATCATTACCATAATGTGAAACAGTCACTTGTTTACTAATTCCTGACATGTTGAACTTTTTTTCTTTTACAGTTGATCTGTATCATTATCATATCACTAAACCCCAATTCTGAATAAAAAAATTCCTACTCTCATTGCCTTCCTCTCCACTTCCCAATGAAAATGGAAACATGTCTTGAAGAAAATAAGTTAACCTTTAACAAATGAACTAGTCAACACTAACTTTTTGAGGAGTTTTAACTACACATAGTCCAGCTTTGCCTCCTCCAAAACTGCAGACAAAGGATATGGGTTTTTATATAAAACATATTGTGCTTTGTGACTATTCTTTGTGAATCCATCTGTCAACCACTTACATAGAATGAAACAGATTTGTCTCTAGATATTGCTGCAAAGCCTCACATAGTCATGCAGGGCAGGCTTTTAGGAAGCAGCTGAATCTAGAGTTTGTGACTGATTTATAGTGCAACGCTGGGATCAAGGGAGCTGAGATTGAGGCAGGTGATTGCTGGATCAGTACACTGATTGGGTTGGCACCTCCCTTGTCCCAGCAGTCCAGGTAAGAATAAAGGGGAAAAAGAGGCTTCTTTCCATCTTTTGCCCTTGTTGCTTATGTTGTCCTCTGCTACCATGAGCTGTTGACCCTCTGCCATGTGCCACTCTGCCTTGGAGCCAGCTGATATGAGCTGAAACCTCCACAAACTGTGGGCTAAATAAGGCTTTCCTCCCTTAACTTGCAGGGCTTGGGTATTTTGTCTCAGCAACAAAAGTAACTTAAACAAAAGTTATACCCAAAACATACACAAAAGTTGATATTGCTATAGACTCTCATCAGGCCACCAGCCAAGGACATCCAAAGCTGAGAAACCATGAATAGCCATGGTTTTCTAGAGACTGAAATTCAGTGACTTAAGATGATTGGCGGTAGTCGGGTTACAGTGGCTCATGTGTAAGAAGAGAGCGCAAGACTGACCGAGATTGCAGTCCTGCATTCTTACATCTAGGCGACTGAGCAACTTTGGTGAAGATAACAGTATGTAGTGCAGCAACCACTGTTAATTCCTATCATTTTGTTTGGAGGTCATGGATCATTTTTGTGTTGGTTTTTGTTTTTCTGCTTTAAAATAACTTTAAAAAAATAAGAAAACACTGATTGTAGAGCCAGTGAGCCGAATTCGGAATCTTGACACCACACAACCAGAGAAATAACTGGTATAACCTTTGCATTCTTATTGGGACAGTGGTATATAAGCGCAGCTCGGAGCTGTTGTCTTAGTTGCTGTTCTCTCACTGCTGAGGCAAAGCACCTAACGTGCAAAGTCAAAGGAGGAAAGGTTTATTTAGCTCACAGTTTGTAGAGGTTTCGGTCCATAATCAGTGGGCTCCCAGGCAGGGACAGCACATGGCAGAGGGGAATCAGATCACAGTAGCAGAAGACAACAAAAGCACAAAGCAGAGAGAGAAGAGACATGCCTCTTTCTGTCCCTTATATTGTATCTGGTCTATTAGGATTAGGGTGGTGCCAATGCAGAGTACTGATCCAGTAACCACCCACCCTGAATCTCAGCACCTTTAATTCTAGCCCTGAACCATGAGTTACAGCCACAGACTTCAGATTTGGCCGTCTCCAAAATGCCCCATCTCAAATTGCATGAGGCTTTATGGGGCCATCTAGACACCACCCGTGACAGTTGTTAAGGGAATTAGACTGTTATAACGTACTTGTACTTCTGTCTGACACTCACTAAGCCCCAAAGAAATTTTACCTCTCAGTTGTGTGTTAACTAACAAAGATAGAAGTCCATGATGTCTATGTCAAGTTCTTCATTTGACAAGTAAACAATCCCAGGCGCTGGGGTACTGAAAATGGTAATGGAACTTCAATTTTTTAAAACACGTTACTAAAAGCTATTAACTTGGCAAAAATCCATCCCCAAAAGAATATAGCATCCAAAAAGGACCTATGATAAAGCAACTGAATAGCCAATGGCACCGTTCAATTCTTATGCTTGATACAAGAAATCTCCCCAAATCCCAAGTGAGTTTTGGTGTATTACATGGGTAGGCTCTGTATCTGGGGAAAGTCAAACAAACAAAAATAACACAGAATAGCTAGTGACAAATGACCATCTCATGACTTGCTCCTAATTGGCAGCATGATGGCATAAATAAGCACAACAACTTCAAGGGTGCAGAAATCAGAGTGGGGAAAAGGAAAATCTGACACCAAATTTTAGTTAAGAAAGGATTGCTTGAAGTGTAGAGTATTAATTGAAAGTCCCTCTAGAATAATTACCCAACTGTGTTATCACAGGTTGAATTACTTTCAGGATTTGAATTACTTCACAGATAGATTAGGAAAGCTCACAGTAAGATATTGGCACACACAATATTTTTCTTTCCCAGGATTTAGTATGTTAAATTTTACACTATGCTCAAAGTTTGGAGTCAGACATATACACATGCTCATCACTGCTCTTTATTACTGAAAAATATTTTAGACATATTTGTTGAAAGTTTATAATTTAGATCAAATCCCTGTCGCTGAAGACATTTCACTGAGTCTGGCACATAAAACAGAGAAATTTAGGTGGATATTACAAATTACTGCATAGTTAACCTTCAATTAATAAGCCAAACCCCTTGAATAAAATTATCTAAAAATATGCCTTCACTATTCAGGGCCTTTACTGAACTAGAATTTTAAGGAATGATATACCTAAGGAGAAATTTATACCAGCTATATTTCTATTTGAGAAACTGTTTACTGACATATTTGTTGCCCCAGTGACCATTGTGCATTTTTCCATTCTATGGGGGCCCTGTCTGCCTAAAATCTAATAACCCTAACTCTTCTGGTGTTGCCTGAAAGTCAGACATAAAAGGGCTGGGCTCCAACTTGATATCATCCTCAACAGAAACTGGAGTCAGCCACACTGATTTCCTAAAGAAAAGAGAAACAGAAAGTAAATAAGGTTGGCATACTTGATACCAAGTCTTTTGAATCTAAACTTGGGGACAAGTAGTTTTAAATATTCTTTCAGACAACTGGCAAATCATTTTCAACGCAGTAATTTCTACAGCATAGGGCCAGCACACCAGAACTTCACACCAGGCAGCAATGGCATCTTGATATAAGATTCAGGCCAATATGCTTAGGGAAGTTAGCTCCATATCATCTCCCCATGGTTAAACAGCAAGTAGGGTGAGTGCTCCTAGATGATTTGTAATGAGTACATTAGTACAGGACCAAAGTACTCCGTAAAACAGACTTGGCCAAATGGATCCTAAGACCAGTAAGCAAAAGCCACCAAGAGCATAACTGACTAAAGTACTGGAACAAACACTCAGTGTGTGAAAGTACGTGTTTGTACGTGTGCATGTGCATGTTTAATCTTAAAATTCATACAACAAAGACCTAATTAGATGGTGCTGTATGGCTAGCACGCATTTTTTTCTAAGGAGGGTAAACTTCACACAACATAACAGGCTCCAGCTATGAGTGTTCATGATGTGTGATGGGTAAAATCAAGGCTTGGCTTCTACCTGGGAAACTTCCCAGATCTACTAAATCACTCAGCCTGGTTTCACCTTCTAAAGTCAAGTTAAAGGAGAGATCAAAAGTATAAGCAGTATGGATATGTACAATGGCACTGAACTACACATTTAAAAGAGGATTAAGGTGGTAAATTGTGTCTTCTGTATATTTTATCACAACAGAAAGTTGCCTCCCCATCAAAGTGCTCTAGTTATGTTGAAAGATACTGCATGTTTGCTCTGAGCTCTAAATTCTTGTTTTGATGTCAATTATTTTCACATATTAAACAAAGTTTCCATTTTTCTTGTGGTTTCGGGTGGTTTCCAAGGTTTGTCACTCAGATTTACAACACAGTGTAAATCCTTCAGTGACAGTAAACGTGCAGCAGGATAACATTCCACTTAGTCTCAGTGTGTGCAGGGGCCTTCGGGTGTTCGATATCTGGGTTTCAAGGATTGTAAGCAGAGGTATTTAGTGATTAAGCTGACATCCCCTGCCTTACACACACCTCCATCTGTCAGTGGTACAAAATGAAGGACTGGTTTTCTGTTAACTCTTGGGCCGCTTACTATTCTAACATGAAACTAAAAACCCAATGTATGAGAAGAATATTATGAAGGTGAAAATATCCAATACAGTGTGGATGCTGAGGGCCCCACTTGCCGAAGGTTCAGCACTTTTTCTTGTAGTTTTGTTACTTAAAATAACCTACTTACACCAGATTGTTTGTAAGGATATTTCCAAGTCTACGTTTTAATTTTAAAGTAAATATTATATTGAAAAAATTAAATTAAAAAAACAATAGGGTATCCACTGAAGTAGTTATGTTAATATTTTTATAAGTTTGGGACTTGTTTGAATTATGCTTATGGGTGATTTATACTCTCAAAAATCTATGCTTCTCTAACACTTAATGCTAAAAAATCATGGATCAAAAGTATTTCAAAGAAGTCAGCTCTGTAGGACTCACGTATTGGTAATGCATGACAAAGAGATCTTCTCAGGGTCGCTGTGACCATCCCTGGGGGTATAGTGCAGCTCCGTTTGAATAAGGAGAGTATTCTGGAGGATCACCTAAGGGTGCACACAGTTGAAGAGGAGAGGTTTCTAATAACAAAGGAACCACACACACAGGTAGATACAAAGTAGAAACACTTGAGATCTCAGATGTGGCAACCATCCCTCCTGGATACACACAAAGACCAGGCACAATAATTAGTTATTGGCACAAACAATTAGTGTGGTATGAATATAAGTTGTTCAAATTTAGTAACCTACAAAAAGGTAACATCCCAGGACAAAAACAGTTTAATCTTTTTCCTCAACCAAATAGCCAACAGAAGTTTTATTCGTATAAAAGGCTTCTCCCCATATAATACATATCTTCATGGAGCATGGGTAGATTTCAGGCAACTTTACATTAATGACCTTGTACATAAGAGCATTGGATGATTTTAAAACTGTCTCCTAAGCTTCAGTGAAATTGAGTAGCGGTACCTAAAGAGCATTTATAACCAGTTCTCTAAGCAGTCTGTAAATCTGTGCTGCAGGGTCCAACGCACACATCAATTGTGGCCCAGCATTGGTGAGGAACTCCATTCTCACCTACCCATCCGTTAGCAAAGTGAGGAGCAAAGACAGACTTTGTAAAAAGCACAATCACTTCAACACTAGACATAGAGGTGTGACACACACTTAGCATTTCTACGGAGAATATCCATGCTCACCTGTGTCCTGATGCCGCAAGCACTAACAAGGTATACAAAACGATACACGTACGTCTGTATCTCGGTCACATGACAGCCCAGGCCCAGAACCAGTTCATCTGTGAACATGTATGGGTTTCTTCTGCAGTATCTGTGTGGGCTGACAGACACCATCACCCAGTCTTGAGAACAATTTATCTTCACTGTGAAGAAAACCATTTGAGAAAGTGTCACATGTCATCTACTTCAAGGACAAATTCAAGAACATTTATCTCTGCCCTTGGTGATAAGGAAGGGGCACTTCCCTCCTTCTGGAAAGGGTGACTATGGCTTAAAAAATAGCATACAGTGAGTTTTCAGATTATCATTATTTTCCCAAAATATCTGCTTAATTATGCATCCAAATGCCTAGATTTCAGGTATTTCATGGAGGCTGGAGGAGGATCAACATGCAGGGATTAAAAAGATCATATGACCCCCCTAGTTCCTTTGAAAGAAGTTAGGTTCCACGGAAAGTGCTACACCTAGAACCAACCATAAAGAATTTCTGCTGCATTAGGAGAAGCACATTCCCAGTATATTTTTTGGAAAAGAAGAAGGAGAAAGGGTAAGGCAGAATGGTGGATTACATATCTAGAGTGGCAATAACTGTAAACAATCTCAGCTAAAGAGAAAATCTGCCACGTACGGCAGAGGCCCTTTGAACATTTTGTGGCAAAGTTCATTCTCTCCTCTACATTGAAATCTTCAGGAAGCCAGGAGCAGTCATTTTCAATGGATTCATCTGAGGCGGCGAGTCCTCCAGACATGAAAAGAATATCGGATTAGAGACAGAGTGGCCACAGCGCCCCCAAACAATATTGGAGCCTGAAAGCCCTAGGCCTTCACAGATAAATAATCATCAAGAAGATAAGAACAAGCAAGTTTGGGGGAAGGCAGCGTTGGAGCAGTCAGGTGTTCTACATCAGTGACCATAACCTCCAAATCACTTCTCTCCGGGTGTTTAAAATAGTATACTGTATCACCTAAACGAAATATTCAAGGAAATCTTTCCTCGAGACAGAAGTTCCATTGACTGGGATTAAAGACGGGTCCAGAAGGAGCCTGGGGTGAGAACACAGGAGGGTCACACTCCTGACCTCACTGCTGCTGTCTCTGCCTGTAGTGAAGTTTCACTATGGCCTTCTGCAATGCTCTCTCAAAACACGAAGGAGTCACTGGAGAGAAAGCCTGAGAGACCCGCGCTGCTTCCGGATACATCCACTGAGGTGGAACCATCCGAGGACCAAGCATTGTGAGATACAGCCCAGGCCTGAACACCCTCGTCACCTCGTCCAGGCGGCTGGAATTCAACCGCTGCCTTCCCTACAAGCACTCCAAATCTCAGTAGGGAGCTGCTTCACGGTAAGGTACACTGATCTAGGCATTCTGAAGGACTCACCTTAGAGAAAGTGCAAAGAAACCCGTAATGAGATCCGGTCTGCTCACGAAGAGCTTTATGTCAAGTGGATAAATAAGAAATTCATATATCAGTTCCAAGAAAAGACCCCACTTCAAACAATAAAACAGACAAGCCTACTTGCAAGTAAACAAGCAAATTTACAAACACTACAAAAAGTAATACTGAAAAACTCCCATAAATAAATGACATTTGGTCAGGTTTTAAGGGCAGGATGCATTTGGATTCCAGGAAGAACAGAACAGATCCTTGAGGATCAGCTCGCAGACAGCGGATTGATTCAGCTTTTGCCCACTGGGTGTGAAGAACACCGACGGATTCTGCGTGGGTGAAATGTAGAGCGATACCAAGGATGGGAATAGAGAGCAGCAGCAAGAATTCCGGTTCAGATCAAACCAGGTTTCTCACACTGCCATCGAGTACCCGTGCTTGGCAGTGGGCTGGCAAAGGCAAACTCAGAGCCAGGGCTTCCTGCAAATGAGGATCAAGATAAAGACCAAATCGAACAGGAGGGAGAGAGTGATGGAAAAAGTGGGCCAGAAACGCCCTTCGGAACTCAGGAAAAGCTGTGACCTCCATGTGCTGACACAAGTCCACTCGACCTGAAGTTATTTCTCTTCCTGCAAGCTACAATAAGATCACCAGGGAGGTAGCACCAGGGTGGAAAGGAATCACTCTGAACACCCTCAAGGACACACTGTCTGGGGGGCCATTTACCGTCCGTGTTGCCAAGAGGGACAGGGCAAGGCCGAGGGAAGACAGGAAGGAGACTCAGGACCGCTACGGCCAAAGGGAGCCTCATCTAGGCAGATCTCCAGCGCAGCACCCTCAGGAAGCGGTCGGTGGAGAGGCGTCTATTTGGCAGCCCCTGCACAGCTGCCCCCATTTTCCTCCTGATTTGAGCAGCTTGTGGAGCCCACTTACCATGGAGGTAACCAGCTGAAGCCTGATAGCCCTGATGCCTCAAATGCTAAAACTCTGAGAGGCCCATCAGGGGACAGTGTGTCCTTTGCTGGCACACAGGGACTGTGAATGTCTTCTGGGAGACCAGGGTGACACAGGATGCTTCTAGTAATTAATAAATTGTAGGACACTTTTTACTTGTTAATGATAAGGTATTGTAACTTTACATCGGATATGTAGATAGCCTAAATAATACATATTTGAAATAACATATTTCTTCATTTCTGTGGGCTTGGCCGGAAGAAACAGCAGAAATAGTAAAATGACTTGATGAAGAACTTAAATCCTTAGGAGAGCAAGGCTCAAAAATTAAATTTTTGGTATCACAAAAAAACCCCATGCAATCCAAATCAACATTCCAACAGCATTCCCCATAGACCTAGAAAAACAATCTCAAAATTCATATACAGCCAGAAGAGACCCAGAATAGGAAAAGCAACCCTGCAGTGCTTATATGGTCTATTTTAGTCATGGTCTAAAATAGATCATATACTAAATGCCAAGAACTGAAATTTTCTCATGCATATTATCTGACCACAGTGCAATAAAATTGGAAATTAATGGCAAAAGAAACCGCAAAAACTCTGTACACATATGGATATTAAGTAACACCCTCCTGAACAACTAATGGGTCGCAGATGAAATTAAAGAAGAAATTAAACAATGTCTACAATCAAATGAAAATCCAAATACAGCTTACTGGAACCTGTGAGACACAACTGAAGCAGTCCTAAGAGGGAAATTTATAGCAGTGAATTCTCACATCAGGAAAATAAAATGAACACAAAGAAACAAGTTAATGCTGCACCCCAAACTTCTAGAAAAAAAGAGTAAGTCAAGCCCACAGCACATAGAAGGGAGGAAATTATAAAGATCAGAGCAGAAATGAATGCAATTGAGACCAAGAAATAATACAGAGAATTAATGAATCAAAGAGTTGATTCTTTGAAAAACTAAATAAAATTAATAAACCCCAGCCAACCTTATCAAAAGAGGAAAGAAAAATTCCAACTCATTCAATAAGGGATGAAAGGAGTGAAATCCCAACAGATCCTGTGAAATGCAGAAGATTATCAGCACCTACTTTGAAAATCTTTACTCGCAGAAGTTGGAAACACAGGAGAAATACATAGATTTCTAGAAATATGAATTACCACAGCTAAATCAAGAAGGTACAAAAATTTTGAATAACCCAATATTTGTTAATGAAATTGAAAACATAATTAAAAATTAGCAACAAAGAAAAGCCCAGGTCCTAATGGATTCACAGCTGAATTCTACAAGAAATTTAGAAAAGATTTAATGCAAATACTCCTCAAACTAGTCAATGAAATTGAAAGGGAAGAAATTCTAACTCATTCCCAGAAACAAGTATTACTCTGATACAAAAACCAGGGAAAGACACAACCAGAAAAGAGCACTGCAGGCCAATTTCCCTAATAAACATAGATGCAAAAATCCTCAATAAAATACCAGCAAACAGAATACAGCAAACCATCAAGAAGATTATATATCATGACAAAATGGCCTTCATCCCAGGAATACAGGGATGTCTCAACATATGCAAATCAATAACTTCAATACTCTATATCAACAGAGCCAAAGACAAAAATCACATGGTCATGTCAATAGATGCAGAAAAAGTTTTTGATAAAGTCCAATACTCATTCATGATAAAAATAAATAAATCTACAGAAAATCGGAATAGATGATTTCTACCTCAATCTGATAAAAGCCATCTATTACAAAGGAACAGCCAACATCATACTACATGGACAAAAATTGAAGCTTTCACTTTATTTTATTTTATTTTATTTTTTGTCTTTTTGAGACAGGGTCTTGCTATGCAGTTCAGGCTGGTCGTGAGCTTACTTTGTAGCCCAGGCTGGTCTCGAACTCGCAATGATCCTCCTGCCTCAGCCTCCCGAGTGCTGGGATTACAGTTGTGTGCCTCCATGCCCAGCGAAGCTTATACTTTAAAATCAGGAACAAGACACAGATGTCCACAGTCACCACTCCTCTTCGGTACACTTCTGGAAACATTAGCCAGAGCAATTAGATAACAAGGGAAATAAGCAGAATAAGAATAGGAAAGGAAGGAGTGAAATTATCATTATTCACAGATGACATGATACTCTACATGGAAGACCACAAAACACCAAAAGACTTGTAGGTTGAATACCCAAATTCAGTAGCACAGCTGGATACAAAGTCAACACTCAAAATCACTAGCATTCCTATAAACAAACAACAAACTCACTGACAGAGAAATTAGGAAAATCACACCCTTCACAATAGCATCCAAAAAAATGAAATACTTAGGAATCAGTCAATTTTTACAGGAAGTAAAAATCTATATATTGAAAAATTACAACAACCTGAAAAATGAGATTGAAGAGGATATCAGAAAATGGACAGATATTCCTTGCTCATGGAAAGGAAGAACCAACATTGTGAAAAGGGCCATACTCCCAAAATTGTTATACGGATTTAATGTAATTCCAATGAAAATAATATTAGCATACCTTATAAATCTAGAGAAAACATTCCTAAAATTTATCTGAAACCAGAAGACACCCAGAATATCAAAGACAATCATGGGCAACAAAGGCAAGGCAGGAGGCATCACAATCCCCGATTTGAAATTATACTACAAACCTACTGTGATAAAATCAACAAGGTACTGGCAAAAAAGCAGACGTGAGGATCAATGAAATGGATTAGAAGATATAGACAACTACAAACACACTCAGTCCCCTTATCTTTGACACAGGGGCAAAACATGTTCACTGGAAGAAAGACAGCCTCTCTAATAAACGGTGCTGGAAAAACGGGCTCTCCACATGCCAAAGACTAAAATTAGAACCACGTCTTTCACCATGCACTAAATTAAAGTCAAAATGGATCAAAGATCTAAATATTAAAACAAAACACTAAATCCACTGGAAGAAAGTAGGTAGAAATCTTGAAGACATAGGAGTAGGCAGAGAGTTCATGAAAAAAACCAAACTACATGGGAAATACTGGAGGAGCTATGGGGAGAAAGGAACACTTTTCCACTGTTGGCGTGAGTACAGACTGGTACAACCACTGTGAAAACCAGTGTGGAGATCCCTCAGTAATCCAGGCCTAGAAGTCCCATTCAACCCAGCTATTTCCCTTTTGGGTATTTTCCCAGAAGAATTAAAAACATCATACCACAGCTATATACGTGCACCCATGTTTATAGCAGCCCAATTGGTATTAGCTAAATCTTGGAAACAACCCAAATGCCCATCAACTGAAGAATGGACAAAAATGTGGTGTTTTTATATCGTGGAGTACTACTCAGCTATAAAGAAGGATTAATTTGAGGCTTTTATATGTAAATAGATATAACTCGAGACCATACTCAAAGGTGAAATAAATCAGAGTCACATGCTTAAACATTGTATTGTCTCCCTAGTGTAAGAAACCGAAAAAGTAGATAAGATCCAAAATCTACAATAGATATTGTGAAAGGGAAAGAAACTGCTCTAAAGGAAAGAACAACTGGGATGGATGAAAGGAGAAAAAGAAGGGGAAATGTATACATATATACAAAAGATAGGAAAGATACTTATACTACTGATTTCTCTTAGTTCTTTGAAAAAACAGTTTGTGCTTATATTGTGCGATCAATTATGCATGCCTATATTGTGTAATCTGAGCAACTACTCTGAAGATAACAATGCTCAATATATTAACCATTATCTCCTATGATCTTGTTTTTAAATTTTGTATCATTGTTTTGATTGTTTTTTTCTCACTTTAAAATAAAAAAATTCTAACAAGTGAGGGCAGGAAATTTGAGAAGATGTATACTCTGACTCTGCACCTTTTCAAAACCCCAGATCTGAAATGTTGACATCATACTGACCAGAACTGGACTTCTATGTGTGAACTGACCATACAGGAGTTGTAATGGTGTGTGGATGCTCTGCAAAGAAACCTCTGAACTTTGCAGCCCAGAAGAAAAGTGCAGCGTGAATCTGAGTGAAAATCATAGCACTTACCATTTTATTGATTCCACAACAAGTGACAAGATAAAAACATTCACTGTGGAGCAATAGCACCCTTGTTCCGGAACAGTGGGTTCCCATGTGTACATCCTCAGTTCTCGCTTCCATACTATCATCAAAAGGCTGTCATCTGTCTGTTCTGGCGATCAGATGGTCCTCAGTATGCACTGATGTCACTGCTAAAAATATTCAAAAATACTGTATTGGTGTGTCTTTACCTTCAGACATAACAGAGCAGTCTGTTAGGAAGATAATGCAAGCCATACGTGTAGCTTTCATATTTCTACTAGCCATATCCAAAACTTAAAATAAGCAGATATAATTTTTTTATTTCAAAGATAAAAGAACCAAAACATATTAACAGACACACAGACATAAAACAACATAAAAACAACAGAAGCAATGCAGAATTTCAGACAAGCTGACAGGAAATTAACAATGATTGTTGTATTACATATTGATACCTTCAAATTGGTTACTCAGATAAACAAATATAGGCCTGTAAGATTGATCAAAGAATTAAACATTAACTGTTCCTTTCAATAACACAATAGAAATTAATAATACAATTATCTTAGCTTCTTGTGTATGTATATTCATATTTTTCTCCTTCTTTCTTTCATTTTTCTTTTCCCTCATCCCACTTGTTCTTTCCTTTTGAGCAATTTCTTTCCCTTTCACAATATCAATTGGACTTTTTAGATTCTACTTACTCTTTCAGGTTCTTACAACTAGGGAGACAATACAATGTTTACACATGTGATTCTGATTTATCTCACTTATGAGTATGGTCTCTAGATTAAACCATTTACCTACAAAAGCTTCAAATTTATCCTTCTTTATAGCTGAGTAATATTCCATTATATGAAAATGCCACATCTTTTTTATCCATTCCTCAGCTGATGGGCATTTGGGTTGTTTCCAAGACCTAGCTATTACCAATTAGACTACTATAAACATGGGTGCACATGTATTGCTATGGTAAGAAGTTTTTAATTCTTCTGGGAAAATACCCAAAAAGGAAATAGCTGGGTTGAATAGGACCTCTAATCCTTGCTTACTGAGGAATCTTCAGACTGATTTCCACAGTGGTTGCACCAGTCTACACTTGCACCAGCAGTGGAAAAGTGTACTGTTTTTCCCCATCCCCTCCAGCATTTGTTATTGGTTGATTTCTTGATGACAACCATCCCTTTCTGGGGTGAGATGGTATATCAGTGTTGTCTTAGTTTGCATTTCTCAAATGGCTAATGATGTTGAACATTTTTTCATGTATTTATTTGCCATTTTTATTTCTTCATCTGAGAAGTGTGTATTCTTTTTGTATTGGGTCTTTTAATTTTGGAGGCCTGATGTTTTTTAATTCTTTCTATGTTCTAGACAGAAGTCCTTTGTCAGAGGGATAGTTGGCTAAAATTTCCTCCCAATTTTTGGAAGTTTTTACTCTGTTGGTGATTTCTTTAGATATGCAAAAACTTTTCAATGAGATGAAATCCCGGTTGTTGATTCTCTGAAGTATTTCCCATGTAGTTTGGTTTTTGTTCATGAACTCTCTGCCTACCCCTGTCTTCAAGATTTCTACCTACTTTTCTCTTCCAGTAGATTTAGTGTTTCTGTTTTAATATTTAGATCTTTGATACATGTTGACTTGAGTTTGGTGCATGGTGGTAGACACAGATCTAGTTTTAATCTTTGGCATGCGGTGAACCACTTTTCCAGCACCATTTATTAAAGAGGCTTCCTTTCTTTCATGAACTTGTTTGGTCCCTTTGTCAAAAATAAGAGGGCTGCTTGTGTTTGTGGTTGTGACTGCATCTTGCAGTCTGTTCCATTGATCCTCAGGTCTTTTATTGCTGGTACCTTGCTGATTTTATCATAGTACATTTGTAGTATAATTTCAAATCAGGGATTGTGATGCCTCCTGCCTGGCCTTTGTTGCCCATGATTGCTCTTGCTGTTCTGGGTCTCTTCTGGATCCAGATGAATTTTAAGAAGGTTTTTTCTAGATCTGTGAGTTATACTAATGGTACTTTGATTGGGATTACATTAAATCTGTATAACAATTTTGGGAGTATGGCCATTCCACAATATTGGTTCTTCCTTTCCATAAAAAAGGAATGTCTTTTCATTTTCTGAAATTCTCTTCAAACTCTTTTTTTAGAATACTGTAGTTTTCACTGACTAGATCTTTTACTTCTTTTGTTAGATTGATTCTTGGGTATTTAAATTTTTTGGATGTTATTGTGAAAGGTATGATTTCCTTAATTTCTCTCTCAGTGTTTGTGTTGTTTGCATGTAAGAATGCTATTGATTTTTGAGCGTTGACTTTGTATCCTGCTATGCTACTGAATTTATTTATTAATTCTAGGAGTCTGTTGGTGGAGTTTGGGGGCCTTCCATGTAGAGTATCATGTCATCAAGCAGATATAATTTTTATAAGTGTAGTTCATTTATTCCAGGTAGCACGTTCATATTAGACACACTTCGAGTGCTCAGTAACCGCTTGAGGGCAGCAGGTACTTCCCTGCTCTGTATTTTACAACACTATAAAAAATCCATCTCAAAAGATAAATTGGTTGTTCAGTTACATTCATTTACAATGATTATAGCAATTATTACCTGCCTTTCAGTGTTCTATGATTGAATTAGAAAAGCCATTTAAATTTTAGAACACTACCTTGAACTTAGAATACGACGTAGAATTTAGGTGCTCAGTTAACTTTCATCAAGATAAAGCAATTTAAGTCTTTATGTAAGACCCTCCACCACAAATTCCTCCCATCTAGACAGACACACACCCATCTTCTGCGTAAGTAAATTAGAATAATCTGGGCCAGAATCCTAATACTGTGTAAAAGGCTAGTGCAACAGGGTTTGATATTCTCATATTAACCTGAGGATGCCACCATAATAGCCTGATTTTCACAAGTCAATGCAAGACATATTTGTCATCTCTCCCTAAAAAAATCATACCTTCCTCCTAATTACGAGTTACGTGGTATGGATTTTGTCTTCAACATGAATTATAATTAAATAAGTGACTTATGGATGAATAAATATTGATCTAGCTTTAGACGAAGGACACGGCAGCGCACGGTGATCTGTAGACTTCTGGTTTTACACAGTAGCTCAAAAAAGGTGGGCTCATTTGGGCTAGAAACATGAAGCTGAACAATTTGGCACTATTTATTACAGAGGTAACTAAAAAAGGACAGACACACAAGCACAATAAGGAACTTGATACTTTTGGGGGAAATGTATTTTTGCTGGAAGCATTAATGATACACACTGCTTATATAAGGAACAAAGAAGGAGAGAAACAAGTAGTGATGGCAGATATAGAAGTGAGATTTAGAGTAGAAATGAAGCAAGCCTGCAATCCTTTTCCCGATAGTCATAACCCATGTCAAACAGAAATCATAGCTATAAATTCCCTACTTTTATGCAGATCAATAAAGGAATTATAAACTAAGTAACCCAAACATAGACACCTTCACCTTAAGAAATAAACCACTCATGAAGGAGTATGTTATACCACAGCTTTCTTCAACAGCAGACTCCCAAGCAGATTGCCCTCACATGAAATAAAGTTCTGTGACTCATGAGTCTAGAATCCCTGGGTCATGTGTCTCCCGTCTCTCTCTCTGTCTCTGTCTCTGTCTCTGTCTCTCTCTCTCTCTTTCTTTCTCTTCTTCTCTCCTTTCTCTCTCTCTCCTTCTCCCTGTTTTCATACAAGAAGATTCCAAGATAAGACAAATAATCTCTTCATTTTCCCAGACGAAAAATGAAACTAATGAATATCTGGCACTAATACCAAGTCAGATTAATGCTGTTGGCTACCACTAGTCAGCGCAGTCGTTGGTGGAACCTAGACAGTACCTGTCTATCTGCTGTAAGTCTATATCTTAGAAAAATATGTCAGAATGAAAAGGGAGAACTAGAACAGCAATAAATTCTTGACGTACATATCATCAGTTATTCTCTATGGGGGAATAGTAGCACTAGCTGGTATGTAATGTATCTAAAGCTTAATTAAGCAAAGTCTGGTCCATACATGGGCAACCCCAGGATCACCTGGGTACTAATCAGAGCTACTAAACTCTAGGTCTCATCCCTACCCTGTTGAATCACTTGACACTTCAACAAGAACCACCTAGGATTTGCATATACATCACAGTCTAAGAACAGCTGGTCTGAGGGATGCTCACATTCACAGCTGCAACACAACCCATGACTATAACAGAAGCTAGCAAAAAGACATGAAGAAAAAACTAGGAAGAAAGACTAGTCTCCCAGAGCAACCCATTCAAGTTTCATAACACCAGCTCTTTACAGCGAAGGAACCAAAGGCCTTGTGTGTGCCAATTATAACAGGCCACACCTGGAGATATTCCACAGGAAATAATACATTGGTGGTGCTCTTTGAGCAAGAACCAGAGTTCCAACTCATTTTATTCCCTAATTTCCCTAGACTAATTGAATGTAACTCCAGAATACTTCATTTTTTATCTCACCGTTAAATCTACTTCCTGATTTGGGTCTCATGAAATGACATAGGGAAGTTAGTCCCACACAGCAAAAAGTACATTAGGATACAAATCTCAAAAGGAGGAAGAAAATCAGACAAACTCAAAGTGTGACAACCGGGTCTTGAAGATTAATAGATGGACCAACCCAATAGGAGCCAAGTCACATTGTGAAAAGAGTGAGTATAGATGGATTTGACGTTTGATACCGGGTAGCCCCCCCCCCCCCCCCCCCCCCCCCCCCCCC
>PVLD010013660.1:0-34668 GCA_004027595.1 Dinomys branickii | reverse complement strand
TGCATCAAACAGCTGTGCACTAACCTAGTTTCTTTTTTTTTTTTATTTTAAAAAATAAAAGCACAAAAACATATTAACAAACAGCCACAAATTACCATAAGAAATAGTATAATCAAAACTGATTTACAGACAAGGTGACATGGACTCAACAATCTAACCTAGTTTCTAACACTGTGTTTCCATAGAAAAAATGTCTCACAAACATGTGCCTTAAAGCACGTCAAAGCAGAGGTAAACACTCCACAGCTGGGTTTCTCACCTCAGCCCTACTGACACCTTAGGTTGGACTTGCTGCTGTGCATCTGGCAGCATTCTTGACCACTGTCCATGAGAGATCGATGACAGCCCCAGCTGTGCGATCACAACTGCCCGGTTGCTAGATGTTGAAAAATCTCCCCAGAGGGATAAACCATCCCTTCTTGAAAAGCAGCTTTCTCTTGTAAAGGAAGAAGAAAAATACAGTTCTGTAACTGAAGAGAAGTTTGTTGCCTGCTTTGGCAAACATTTTACACCAGTCTGAGATGCGTGATCAAGTTAGCATGCAAAGGCAAGCAGGAGATAATCTCTTAACTACAGCTGGGGGACACCAAGACTTCGAGTTCAGCATGTTTGCGTCACTGGCTCTCTCACCTTATTTCAAGGTGTAATACATTTCTTGTGACTTGTTTCTGGTGGCCTAAATTAGACACATGCACCCTAACTTTTCCTGGTCTACAGTTAACAAGAACCATACTTGGGGTTGTTGATTTCTCCACCTTGCATGCATAGAAGTTAGAACCATCTGAACTACACCCATCCAAATCCAGCTGCTCATCCCTGTATAATTTTCATTCTACCTGTCAAGCCCCAAATAAAGGCTACAAAATTTACACCCTTTTCCCAGAAATGCTTAGATCTCTGGCCACAGTAGCCTATCTTTTCCAGATTCCCCTATAAATTGAACCCCAGTTATACAAGAGACAGGCCTCATCATTAGAAAAGGTTAATGAAATATGGTCAACCAAACCCAAGGAGCTCTGAAGTTGGTGTCTAAGCAGAGAAAATAGCTTGGGAACAGCCTAAACCCACTAACTTCTTAAAACTAAAGCAACTGGAGAAAGGCACCCCTGCCTGTTGGTTTATAACCATGGAGAGAGAAAACAAAACAGGTCTTCACTCAACACTGTTTTAGAAAATAACCAGGTCACCTTATATCACCATCCTCTGAAGATTTTTCTTGCTTTACCTGGTGCAAGTCCACAGGAATTCCAAAGCAACAGAGAGGAAGGACCTGCCGCGGAGCACAGAGCCCTTCACCTTTGCTGCACCTAAGTCACAAGCAGCCACAGGGAACACAACACAGCCAGGAGCTGGGCTTCCTTGAGTGACTGTAAGACTTTGTCCACCCTCAGCTGCCTGCAGTTGCCCTCTAAGTGGGCAGTACAGGGACTCTCTTAGCACCTTTCCTCTCTTAAGTGTGGTCCATCGGCCACAGCAGCTCTATGCCTTCACCCACTGGCTTGTCAGGTGCAAAATACCAGGTTCCACTCTAGATGTACAGGAGTAGTCATAAAACACTTTTCAGTAAGAGTACCAGGGAGTGGATATTATATTTGAAAGTTGGGCTGGGGATATAGCTCAATGGAGTAAGTGCCTGCCTGGCAAGCACAAGGTCCTGAGTTTGATCCCTAGCACTGCAAAAAATATATATATATATATATTGAAAGTCATTTCTTTTAGCATAGTCTTAGTCTGGTTCACTTGACCGCTGCTTTCAAAAAATTACTGCTCATGTTAGACATACAGAATAAGTAAAGATAATAATCTTGTTTTAAAACTCTTGGTACAGTGTAAGAATTTACCTAGATTAAAAACTGACATCCTTCTATGATTCTTGCTATTTAAATTATAAGGGATAAAAGCTTTAGGGTTTAACAAGGAGCACCATCTCTTCCATTCTGCTCTTTAAATTACTTATGTTTGGCCTGGGGATATAGCTCAGTTGAATAAGCGCTTGCCTGGCAAGTGCAAGGTCCTGAGTTCGATCCCCGGTACCATAAATTACTTATGTTTGCGGCCTCTCATATTAGAGAAACCAAGTGATATTTACCTTCTGGGTCTGATCTACTTCATCTAACATGACAGTCTCAAAATCCATTTTCAAAAAAATGACCCAAATTTATACTTCTTTACAGCTCTCTTTTATTTCACTCCGTAAGTTATTTACATTGAACCTCTTATATTAAAGAAACCACGTGATACTCAACCTTCTGCTCCTAATTAAGAGCTCAACTAAGGGAGATTCACTCTACCTATCTGACCAGCTCCAAGCAGGGACTTCGGACTCCTGGCTTGAAATTGGACTACAGTTTACACCATCAGCTCTCCTGGTTCTCAGACCTCGGGAATTTGACTGGAATTAAAGCATTAGTTCTCCTGGATCTCTACTTTGCTCACTGGATCCAAAAACTCAAAAACCATGGAGCCAGTATACATATATTGTATTTCATTCTTAGAATCCAGACTAATGCAGTGAGGTCAGTGGGGAGTTCATGTCTTCATTGTAAATTTTCTAACAATAAGAAACAGAAGGATTAAATATCGCTGTGGTTCATGTGACTTCAGTGTCACAAAATTTTAATTTAAACATTCACCATGTTTTGATCACAACTCATATGTCAAAGTAGTTTCATTGATTATCACAAATGTACCACTCTTGGGGGAGAGAGTAGTAGAGGGAGAAGGTTTCCTTTTGGAGGGATAACTAATATTTAAGTATCTCTGTATCTTCCAGTTTTACTGTTAAAACTTCTTCACAGGGCTGGGGATATAGCTCAGTGGAATAAGCGCTTGCCTAGCAAGCGCAGGGTCCTGAGTTCGATCCCCAGTACCGCAAAAAAATAAAAATAAAAATAAAATAAAATAAAACTTCTTCACAAAAGTAAAATCCTTTTAAAATTACAGTCAAAACTTTTATTGTAACTGGAATCAATCTATGGTCCATAAGATTTCCCAATCCTAAACACATTAATGTCAATTTGTTTAGGTTTTGTTTAGTTTCTAAGAGAAAAGCTTCATAACTATTCCCTTACATTCTTGCATAGGTTTTACAAAATTTATTCCTAGATATTTGATATTTTATGCTATTGCAATTTCTTTTCTAACTATTAATTATGATAATTGCTATTGGATGTTTAGATAACCTTTATCAAAGTGTGGCAGTTTTTTATGAGGATATTTTTCTCACTTTTATCATCATTGAAAATTTTATTTCACCAAAAATTTTACTATATGATTATAGTAAGGGTCTTCTGTTAATGTAGTAACATGTCTTGATACATTTTTCTGGTATTAAATCCAAATTTAACTATCAACACAAATTCCATTGATCATTGTAAATTTTTCATGTATTTCTGGACTTGTTTTTTTAATTGTTTTATTTTGAACTTTTACATCTATGTTCCACTGAGCCTTTCTATGATAACTTGTTCTTCATTGTGTTATATATTTACTCCTCAATTCTTTGAAGTTGTCTCTTCAAATCTCTTTAGTTTTTTACCTCTATGCCTTTGTGTCTCTTTCCTAAAATACAGCTGTGCAACTGTAAACTTAGACTGCAGCTCACCGTGCAGACAATGGATAAGTTCGTTGCCATTTTCTTACCACCCACACGCTTTTTCTTTAATTGCTAATTATTGAGAGGTTTTACTCAATTTTCCTACTTGTTGGTTTTTAAAATCTTTTTATTATTTATCCATTCACCTTTTTATCACAGAATTCTAAATTCATCCTCACCTATCAGAAAACATAGTGTTTAATTTCAATTTTTTGTAAGCAAGACTTCCTTTAATGTTGAAACACTGTCAATTTTTATAAATTCATGTATGAATAAAAAAGAATGTATATTCTATATACAGGATGTAGTGATGTACAGATGTTGGTTTGTCCATTTTGTGAACTGTGACATCTAATTTCAAAATACCAAAGACTTGTGCACATATTGTTGTACTGTCTACCAGGAAGGTCATTAGAGATGCAGCCCCCATGATTTTCACTTGTGATCTCATCATGTAGACATCCTCTGCCCAGGATATGCCCACATTTGAGATTCTCCAAAAGAAAGCACACAGCATGTTGTTCACAAAAACAGGCACAGTAAGACATTATTATCCATTGGCATGGGAAGTCTCCTCATATCCAGGCTTGCAGACCTGGGAAGTCTCCTCAGATCCAGGCTTGCTAACCAAGGGGCATACTTGCAAACAAACCTTTTGAAGGACAGCAGTCTCAGGCCCACTATTCTTAAATCTTTCCTGCACACTTTTGAATTTGTAAAGTGATGAATCCTGTATTTTTCAAAAAGGCAATTAACAAAAATAGTAGGCAAAATTCCTCTGCTTTCCTGTCTCACATGTATTTAACCAAACGTTAATCTAGATGCCTTACAGATGTCCTTAAGATGAAGAAATCGAAAATAGGGAGATTGTCACATATTATTACTGAGTCCTTCACAGCAAGGACTTCCGCTAACTGGAGACAAAGGAGAGCTCCCCTCAGAAGTGGACTTCAGAGAGACTGAAGCGTGTGAAGGACCCCTCCTGCCATGGCTTCGCACGGGTCCGTGTGTAAATAAATCCAAGCAGCTGAGAACTACCCCAGCCAAGAGCCCACAAAGGAACAATGGTTTCAGCCCTCCAGCTGCACAGGACTGAGCTCTGCTAGTTTGAATCAGACAGACATGGACTCAGGGCTATCACAAAAAGCTGAGCCCCATCTTCTGAGGCTATAACAGAGAACTCGGGGGAGCCACATCGTACCTCAACTCTGACTCCAGAAACTATGCAATAACAAATGACTGTTATTTCCAGCCACTAAAGTTGTGGTGACTTGTTACAACGCCAGCAGGAAACTGACGCAGTCTGTGCACTCCCACAGGGATTTTGTCCTATCTTCCCAGCCTTTTGCAATAATTTGAGAAGGTACTTCCAGATTTTGATTGCAATATCACATTCATGCCCAAGGATGAAGACTGCTGCTATCTGTGCTAACTACATGTGCAGCACATGTTTATTAGTTCCTTAGGAGGAGATGTGTGTTGTTTATTATAACTCTTATTTATTTTTGTTATCGGGTACCTTACACACACACACACACACATCCATCTTCAGAGGGTAATTAAAGTTAGTAGTGTTTCAAAATTATAAATATTCAATTTCATTTTCCCTCACAAATGAATTCCAGATAATCTGAGTGCAATGGGGGAAGATTAAAGTAAATTTGGCTGAAATTTTAATGCTATTATTTCATGTACCTCTAGCGTCCAAGTCTACCAGTAGAGCTAACACATGTCAATAATCCTGCATAATATGGGTTCACTATGGCCTAGACAGATTAGTTTCCAAATGTAAAAAGAAGAAAACGGTCAAAACTCATAAGAAGTAGCAGAAATAAACAGGAACCTTATGAAACATAGGTTTTGTAACACATGCATAAGATGCGGTAAATACAGGTGAGGGAAATACTAACCAGTAAAGTAATGAGGAGAGGTAAGAGTGAAAGATGTAGGAACTAGGAGTGCTACTCTAAGGAGAAATGGGGAGGAAATCTTCTTCTGCCAAGGCACCACTGACCAGACAATTCTATAACCCCCGCCTGTTGCCAGTGAGTAACATCTAGTGCGGTTGCATTCTGATCCCTTTGTGCAGGGCTGTATTTCTGGCAAACACACTCACATGGATGACTCCCTGGTGTTACATCACACCTACAGCTGGTGATGCCACTCTATCTCTGACAGAAAATGTGTCCTGGAGCCTGAACACCTTCCCTTCTTATCCTTCCATTCAGTCCTCAGTGCTGGTCCTTGTCACCTCATCATCCACCATCACCCAGACTGTACAGCTGCATAACCTAGCAGAGAGCAGGAATGAACAGTACCATAAACAGTGCATACTCCAGGATGCTGGTACTATGGTGCTTCCGCTGCCTCCTGTCCTGTTACCTCTAACCTTCCTGCACTTCTTTCTCCTTGCTTCTTGCTATACCATGTACACACTACCCTTCTGGCATCACTTTGGACTGTAGGACTCAGTGGTCTCTCAGTGGACCCCAGGAGAAAACATCTAGAAGATGTAGAAAATAAAGACAAGAGACAATAGGTGGGGTCAGGTGGAGTTACCTCTTGCCTGATGAGAAGAGGACTTAACTTCAGCAGTAGGGGCGTTTGTTTTATACTCTTGTAAATTCAGTATCATGAGAGAAAAATAAATGGGGGTGAACCAGACCTGTAGCTCGGTATAATAATTACTCAGCTGCCACCCAGATTGTTGGGTAATGGGTGTACTTTTTCCCTTCACAAATTACAGTTGCCAGAACAATTATCCCATGTGTCAGGATTTCAGCTTTCCTCAAAGAAAAATAATTAATCAGATATTCAAATTTTTAATCATCTTTATTACAAATTTAAAAGCATGGGGAGGTTACATTTTCCCCTTCCCAAAGAGTTCATAAACACATGCAGTAGAACCAACTCATTTAAAAATCAGTGTTATAAAGGTAAAAGATAACATTAGTACACACTAGTCCACCTTCTAAGAGGAAGAGAAATCCTCAGGTAGTTGGCATCAAAGTTAGTGTAAGGTTGTCTTAATCATCAGAATTTATCATTTAATTCTTCCCTGTCACAACAAGGAGCTGTAATCCCTCATGGAGGACACTGCTCCTGTACGGAAGGAAGAGAAATAGGCCATATTATTGAGGGAAGACAGTTACATAAAAATTCCTCAGCTATTTCACAGTGTGTAACTGGGAAGGAATAAAGGGACTGAGAAAGAGGATGGATTGTCATGATCCAAGAACAGTGGGTGTGTTATTCATGTATAGTTGCTGACTAAGAAGTGTAAATTTTGTGTGACAATAGTCACTTGAATTTTTACTTAAGGTGGTTAACAGACACTGGATATAAAAATGAACAGAGTCTGTCATTTCTGGGATGCTGAAGTTCAAATGCTTTAGGTCATATGGATGCTTCTCAGAGATCACCTTCACACTCAAAAAGGTTTGCTCTTGCAGGCATTTAGCCCTTGCAGAATGAAATGCAGCTATTTGAATTAACACATCTATTACTATCTGTGTGAATTCTTGTAAATTCTCAGTTCCATTCTATATTCACGTTATAGTCATCAAAATTTTATTCTGCAGTTAACCTGAGATTGATAACAAGAATAGCTCTTCATGACCCCTCAAAAACCTACACTTTTCTTGAAAGAGTAATGAGAAGCATTGTGACAACATATATCCCTTGTCATCCTAAATGCACGGCCACAGCCCTGAACTGAAATTATATGGGCACATGGCACACAATGTATGGTGAACGTCACCTTGAACCTTTGTCTTTTTTCATAATTGGAAAAATTTACCCTACTATTGGAAATATTTACCCTACTAAGTGAAAATACTCACTCAGGTAACATTTCTGGATGGACTCTCAAACTGTCCCCTGTAAATGATGTTGAATTTGTCATTTCCAGTCGCGTTTGAGTTCCTTCCCCAGCTCCATCACTAGTATGCACCTCTTTTTTTGTAAAGCTGAATAAAAACTTACTGAAAAAGAGAAGGGTGAATGTATGCATGAATCTGATCATATGTTACTATTATTCTATAATGACTGGGAATGTGCGAATAGCGACTAAAAGCCTGGGGAGTTTTCTTTCGATTGTGTGTACAGAATACCAAATGTAATAGCTTCATTAAAAACAACAATTCGGTATATCTGTTGCATTTCTTTGTCCATCACAGATACACAAGGAAATGTTCCTTACAGAGTGTTGATTAGGACTTTCCATTACTTCAAAATTAGTTACTGTAAACAAAGCTAAAGCCAAAGCCCAGTATCACATTCCAGAACCCTTAATAAACTGCTAATCCATCTCTGATACCTGCAGTCATCTCACCCCATAGTTTGTAGAAAATGATTAAAGATACGGTTTTGTGCCCCTGGCCTGGGGGGAGGGAGATTCTAAGTACTGACACCAATTACCGAAGCAGGTTTTAAATGAACCCTAAACATCCCGAGTAACTACCGCGGAGACTCGGTTTACGTGGCAGACAAACCCATCTTGCACTTAGGTTTTTATAGCATGAACAAAAAGAAACTAAGAGAAGAGTAACAAAAAGAGGACAGCAGAGTATCTTCGCTGTCAAACCTTTGGTGGACGATTTCCTACAACCCCCGCCCCCCCCCAAAAATTGAGCTATTTCTCAATTATAACAATATTTATCACCTGTATATTACAAAGGAATAAAAAGTTCCATGGTCAATGACTCAAGTTAGGGCATTAGTAGGAGGTGTCAACTGACACTGACTGATACAGTGTGCAACCCACTCTGGTAAGTAAGGGTCACCAGCATCTCCTGATGTATACAGTATTACAGATAGTTAATTTAGGGTGCAGTTGAACACTTGGGTGGGAAATACAAAAAAGGCTGGCTTTGTGTCAAAAGTACTGTCTGCTGTGAGGGAAGACTAAGATAATAGGCTTCTTTTTTAATGAATAAAATACATCAAAAAGAACTTTGTATATAAGTATCCATATCCTCCAGGTGGAGCGTATTCTACCTACTAACAACTAAGCAGAAAACTAAGCAATCAGTAAGACTGGCTCTGGGCTCCAAAACATCTCTACTCTCATCAGAAACACCTGGAGCCAAGGCTGTCCCAGCTGAGCCTCACCACTGAGGAGGCTAGGCTTACTTTATGTTGGGACATGCTACTTCTGTGTGGCCTCTCCAGTTGGACAACACTGGCTCATAGGTGACTGAGCTTTCAATGATGCTACCCCACGGGTATGCCTGAAGTGAAAAAGAAAAAAAACAGAAGACAGTTATTGTAGTTAAGTCTAACAACTCACAAAGCATGTAAACAATTTAGAAAAATACAGAAATTGTCACATTTGATAAAGGAGAAGGCTAGCAGAGCCGAGTATGAAATTCCTGTGTCTAGGAAAGCCCCTGAAATCCTGCCAAGCTCATTCTCTTTGGCATTGAATCTGTGTAGGCAACTCAGGCCGGCCACATTTGCTTGGGAGTGAAGGTCAGATAGTCAAAGACCTGGGTTATAAGTGCAGTCTCTACACCTGCCTCTCAACATGAATTTTGTTTACACATTTGAGAATTTTAGAGCACATCCCACCTTCTCCACTTGTAAAATGGGGAAATTCAAAGGTCAGACAACTTCATGAAACCAGGCAGAAAATATTTTAGTCTTTGCAGCCCACAGGATTTCTCTTGAAAATACTCAGTTCTGCCATAGTAGAATAAGAGCTCCTAAAGGAATGCCCTTACATTCCAAGAAACAAGAAAACAAAACCTGACTTATAGGCATGGGAACCTGGATGACTCTGGCCCATGAGCTGTAATTTCCAACACCAGGTATAATTTATTATTTATAAGTGACAAGATCTAGTACATCTACCATAAATTTCTAAGTGACAAGATACAATGCATCTACCATAGATAAATATGGTAGATATAGTACATCTATCATAAATAAAAATGTAAATATTTCTTCAGAAAAACAATAAAGTGGGCCAGGGATATAGCACTTGCCTGGCAAGCAGAAGGTCCTGAGTTCAATCCCCAGTACCAGAAAAAAAAAAGAAAAACAATAAAGATACATATAGGTATAAGTTACAAAGAAAGTGCAAGCCAATAGACATGCATCTCATTATGATCCATGATTGTAACTAATCGTATTGTAGAACTGGGAATAATACAGCAATTTCAAATAGAGATCACTAAACCCTTCCATACAGTCACCCATAATGGATATTTGGATATATTTGAGCTTTAGACAAATACAGTGAACATAATGGAAGTAAGGTGTTCAAGAACATTTGCTAGTATGTCATATGGTTAAGGCTCAAATATCATATGACAACAAGGAGCAACTAGACCTAAATGTTCTAATGAATAAAATAACTGTAATAAGAATATATAGGGCTGAGTATATATGACAATATTTATTACACATAAGAGACACTCAATCTGAACCTAGCACAAATTGGTTCAAAGACCTGAGCAATCCCAGGGTAATTTTGTTTTAGGAATAGTTGGGTAACAACTATGGCTTCACCTAACACTTCTCTCTCCCATATAGCTTTTCTTTCCTATGAAGTGACCTCTTCTTAGTATAATTCTTTCTGTAGCAGATATAAATATCAGCACCTACTCACAGAAGATTATTTGTTTAGGATTCCAGTGAAAATAAGTGAACACTTTTATTTATTTTTGTACCGGGAATCAAACTCATGACCTCAGGCTTGCCAGGCAAGTGCCTATGCCACTGAGCTATATCCCTGGCAGAAAGTGCACACTTTTCCTAGAAATCTCAAAAATGACCTAGAATACAGTGCTTTCATCTGATCTACCATGGTCATCTAAATTGACAACTGGAAGAGCTTTTCCATTTCTTCCACAAACATTAAAGTGCACCCCTTTTGTTTAACCAGCACTTTCATGGTGGCTGTCACATGCTAGGTGCTGTTGTAGGGATTAGGGATACAGCAGTAAGCTAATAGTGTGGTCACGTATCCAAGGCAGAAGTAGAACTAATGCAGATAAAACATATGTTCCCAAAGTAGGCCAGATGCACGATCCAAGGAAGTAAGCCAAGCTTCCATTACCAAATGCAATAAGAATATAACAAAAGCAAAATCAACACACACAAAAGACATGAGATTTTTAATGTATTAACAGCTGCCCCATTAAAATTAACTTAAATCTCAGCACAGAAGGGGGGGCATCCTTTCTGTGTGACAGCTTTTTTAACAAGAGCATAACACTATTTAGCTAAGTATTTTACTGTGAGGGCTAGGAGAATAAATCTATTAGCACAGGACCAGCACTGTTTGTTTATTAGATAAGTTAAATATGTACTGACATGATGATCAAAAACTGTAGCTTCTAAAATGTTCATTAGCACCACTAGCGCGTGACTCCTTAGGAAGTCTCTCTTCTAGTTTTCTGTGAGTTCTCTCTCCCTCCCTCTCTCCCTTTTCCCCTCCCCCTCTACATTGCTTACCATGATCTGATTTATTCAGGATACATGCTAAAATTTCAAATATTTTGATTCTCAGATGAAGAAGTACAAACAGCAAATAAATATACAAAAAAATGTTCAGCACTCCTGGTCATTTGAGAGATGCACATTAAAACAACACTGAGATTCCATCTCACCCTGGAAAGAATGGCTCAGCACAAGAACAGAATAGTAAAAGCGGTTAGAGAAAAGAAACAGCTCACCTATAAAGAGAAGCCCATCAGAATCAAGACTGGTTTCTCAACACAAACCATCAAGAAGAGCTTGGACTGAAATATTTCGGGTTCTGGAGGAAAACAACTTCCACCCAAGATGGATGTAAAACTATCTTTCAAAATTAGTGGGAAAATAAGATATTTCCACAACAATGAACAACTGAAGAAATTCATGACCACCAATCCAAGCCTACAAAGAGAACTGAATGATATTCTAGAAAGAGATAAAAATGACCACAATTCTGAGACCAGATGGTATGATCTAGGGACAGACACAAACCAAGAACCTCCTATACACAGAAGACATACCTGAAAAACAAACCTTACTTAGAGAGGCCCTGATATTAGTAATAAAGCTACCTATTACAGAAACTTACAAGGATCCACACAGAAAATAAAAACTTTTGAAATAGAAAATAACAAGCTACAGAAGCAAAACGCAACCTCAGACCTCCAGTCCACCCAGAACAAGTCCAGGAGACAATGGGACGAGGAAAATGGAAGACACACACCTGACATTTCTGAAATGATAGCGACAGAAGAAACAAACCCATGAGGTGATAGAGGAAGTCAGATCAGAAATAATATCTCAGGTGAAAAAAGAAACATCAACATTCACAAAGGAATTGTTCAGCAAATCCAGAATAAAGATGGGTAACAAATAGATGATGACAGGAAGAAGACGGAAACCATGTATGATCCATATAGGACAGAAATAGAATGTACACAATAGAGAGCTGCTCAGCCGTAAAGAAGGATGAACTTGAGACATTTCTATGTAAGTGCATGCAGCCTGAGACCATACTTTTAAGGGAGATAAATCAAATACACATGTGTAAATATCACATTGTTTCTCTGGTGTGAGAAGCTAAAAGAGTAAGTAGAGAACAAATTGTCCAAACGGGAAGAGGAACTAGAGAGAAGGAAGAGGTAAGGAAGGAAAGGACAAGAAAAAAAGAGAAAAGAAGGAAAAATGGAAACGAGGCTTTTATAAACAAGGAGGGAAGGAAGGGTTGAAGGGAGGAGAGGAGAATGGGAGAAAAAAAGAATCAAGATATGTCCTGTCCAGGTCCAAATTCCTTATGATAAATGTGACCATTATGTATATCTAAAAAGTACCAATAAACTTAATTTTTAAAAAGAAAATTTTATTCTCCTAAATACAGAGCAGTTAATAACCTACACCCCCTGTTGTCATTGAATATTTATATCAACAAAAAATGAGTAAGGGATTATGGTGTTATTTTGTTATTAAACAAAATATTTCCTTCAAGTTTGCTTTTATCCCAAAGAATATATAATTTCTCCAACAGCAGGAGAGATATGTTGGAGAAAGCAACAGGAATATATGATTTTTTAAATCCCACATTTGATCTGATAGCTCTCCATTTGAAAAGTATCTAAAAACATGAGACAGAAAGTAATCAACATTACGTAAAATCAGCTTATAATTTCAAACATAGTTGCTGGACATTAATAAGTAGACAATTACTCTGAAGAAGAAACACAAAGTCACGTATTCAAAGAACAAGTGCTCTTACGTATTTCCGGATGCCGCAGTCGGTGACAAAATAAGAGAACTCAAAATACTGAGACAGCACCCTGGTGACAGGACAGCGGGCTCCCAGATAGAACTCAAAAGCCCTAGGTGGTAAACGACCCAAATGAGGCACTCGTCTAACTCCGACCCAGAGCATGTGCTCGGTACAGGATACCTGCACTGAGGGGAGAGAAAGAAGGGAAAATGTCAGATCCAGTGATTTCCTAGTGAGTAGCTTAGAACAATCAGTGCCATCTCCTGAGACAACCTGAATGCTCAGAGGTAGGGGGAAACTGTGATCCTGTTTCTCTATGTTGTGCTGTAAGTCTTTGCGAGCATCCGTTACTCCTCACAAGGCTCAATCTCCTCATCTGGATGTGGGAAAAGTCATAGGATCTACTTTCTGGGAATCACTGAGTGTTCAATTGAAAGAACATCTAATGGCCTTAGACTGGTGTTTGAGCCTAAGGAAAATTCACTAATTCCTTGATATTACCCATAAGAAAAAAATGTCTCTTATCTGACAACAAAAGTGTTTCTCATATGTTAAATTTGTTCTCCAGTATGTATATAATGCCCAGAGAGAAGCTGGTGAACCGTCACCTCCTTCATGAGCAATCACATACTAGAGCTTTAGTATCAGTAAACATGACATGCTTGCCTGGCCTACTAAAAACAAATGCATGTCTTCTGCACATTTTTAAGCAGTATGTCACTGTTTTGTAAACATCCACAGTTCTACAGTTTACCAAGGCCACACTAACCTGATGACTGTGACTGGTGCCATCTTCTGACATCTGTCAAGGAAAGCCATGAGGCTCACGTCCTAGTTTAAATTCATTCTCTAGCTCTCAGTCTGTAAGATTGTGCCGTGTGAATAGGGATATGTGGCACAGTTTAAAAATAAAATAGCCTTTGGGCTTAGCTGTAATTTCTTAGTCTAGTAATAAGAGATTCATCCTGTTAATAATGGGAGAGCCCATGGGTATGTTATAACAATGGAGAATAAGCTTCTTATGGCTGCAGAACTGTTGGAAGGATTAGGTATGGATACGAAAAATGCCTTCATGTTCTTACTTGTCACTACCAAGTTTTATAGATTAATGTCATCATTTGTATCTCATGCATGGGTCACACTGAAATTATAGGCCAGTCTCACACCTGTCATCCAAAAATCAGGGAACATTCACATGGAAAAGGGCCTTATGACTATATCGTTGAAATTTTCCCAAACATAAAAGATATGGATCTGGACTAGAGGAGGAAGAGTTCTAATATCTAGTTATGATAACTTGAAAAAGTGCACCATAAGCTTTGATTTTTTAAAAAATTAAACCAATAGAGCCAGTTAATATTAGTCTGATATGCAAAGTGAAGTAAGTTTTTAAAAGTCGTTTATGATTGAGAACAGCTGGCAGCTATACCCAGTTTCTCAAACTACTTGATCAAAGATCACGGACCTAAGCATTCTTCCCTCCACAGTACCTGGCCAGCTGTCTTCCTGACTGATCCACTCACTACCAATATTTCAGGCTCTTCCAGGGGACAAGCATGTCCAAGAAAAGGAAAACAGAAACTTCAAGATGTTTGCAAGTTATCAAAACAAACAAGCGTCTTGCTTCAAGTGATGAAGATACAAGGTGTATGGATGAACTATTTGACAACCATGAGATATTAGCAGATAATCAACAGATACAAAACCCAAAAGTCAAAAGAATCTGTAACAAAGCACCCCAGTGCTTGAAATGCCACCCTCCAGAATTCCCTTTTGCTTACAGTAACCATGAGTTGACATAAAAAGCAGGAGAAGACCTCCTAGCACACCAGCGACCTGCATGGCTTCCCACTGCAAACCAAGGTATCACAGGAAACAGGAAACCAAGGGACAGCATCTGCAGGTCTTTATAGACTTCTGTCCTCTGCAGCTGGGAGTGATGTGGTGCCTTTCTGAAAAAACCTGCAGCACGTTCTCGGCTTCACCACTCACAGGTGAAGTCATCATAAACGTGATTCAGAAAATCAGGGAAAATGTGAAAAAGTGCTCTAACTGTAAGTCCTCCACCTGATGATGACCTCAGATGTCTTATATTTCTGAAATGCTATCTTGTGCAGCATTTCATATGTCGTTGGAATATTACAAGCAATGATTTGAGGAGCTTCAAGTATATAATATAGATGAATCACTTGTGATTAATAATATTGTTTAACATAATCACTCTAAGTGCTTATGAAAATAATTTTTCCAGGTCTGACAGCTAATAGTTGTAATGCCGTGAACCCAATACAATGGCCTAAAAACAAGCTCCAGCGGCTGCTGCTCAGCTAAACAAATCCACACAAGTAGGGCCTGAGCATTCTGCCTCATTTTGGTTCTCTCTAAAGGCTCTTACAAGGATTGTATACATCTCTAGGTTGCTAAAGAAAAGCTCTTGAGAGAACTTGAGACCTACAAAAATCTGAGAAAGAGATAGCCAGTGAGAATGATGGTTTGACCTGGCTCAATATTTTGGCAGAAGCCAATTATTATACATGCTTGGTATCCATAGCAAGAGTTTCATAAATTATCTCTGGAAACTACACAGCTTATCCCATAGATCATCAGTGTCTGGGACTCTTGCTGATGGGTATTATGAAGATTAGCTGTAAGAGTGTGGAGGACTTTGTGTTGCTACAGCAAGGAACAAATATAAACATAGACATATGATTGCTGCAACAGAAGTTCTTTCTCTGAGTACTTTTACTGTGACTTAACTGAGGTACCACTTCCAGAGTACAGAAACAGAACTGACCTAAATTCTCTGCCTCTCCTGGGGGCTGGAGTTCCTTAAACTCACTGCTATGGCTAGGTCGGGTCACTGTTTAGTCTTCATGGTAAGTGCTTTGTCTGTGTTCTTGAATCAGTCTTTCTTAGTCCAAAATCGTGAAGAAATTTTCTAGTATTCCTTTTTAAAGTTCTACAATTATACCTTTCATAGTTGAGTTCTTAATTTACTTGGAATTAATTTTTCCACATAGGGTATTTGATATATGCCTATTCAAATGAATATCTCAATGTTCCTTTCCCATTTTTAATAGTTTCCCTGAGCCTCTTTGCAGTCTGTCTGTCAGGAATCAAGGGCCTACATACTTGTATGTGTGTGTCTACTTTCAGCCTGTAATTTTTTTCATGTATATTTTTATACCAGTATTATACTAACTGAATTGTTATTCATTTATGCTTCATCTTTACGTGTGAAGCAAGAAATTCTCCTTTGTCTATATTGAAAAGAAGATGTGTCTTATTGCCATTCCATATAAATTTTTAAAACAACTTGCCAAATTTTAACTATTTTTTTTATTTTGGGGAGATTAGAATCCATGTAAAATCCATGAGTATTACAACTCATGAGCATATTATCTCTTTAGTTATTTAGAACTTCATTGTCTGAAAAATTTTATAATTTTCTGTATAGAGTTCTGGTATAATTTCAGTTTAATGCTAAATATTAAATATTCTCATTCTATTTCATCTATTTTCTATTTTATTACTATTGCTTTCAAATCCTAGTTCTTTTTTGTAAATTACTAATTCTCATAGTTTATCTATACAGTCTTTTGTATTTTTATAGAGACAACTATTCATATTTGAACAATGACATTTTATGTCTGTCTTATCTTTTATTCTGTAATGTTGCCCTATATTCAGCCTAGAACTTTCAACATAGCATTGAAATAGTATCTGTGGAACCCTTGCCTTATTTCTCATTTCACAGAGAAATCTCTCACAATTTAACCATAAAAGTATGACATTTCATGTAAGATATTTTAAACTTTACCAAATTGAGAATGCTTCTTTTTATTACTTACTCATTTTATCAACTGATGAATTTTATCACTACTGAGATGATTCTACCATTCATAATTTGACATTGTGATTAAACAAATTTTCCAATATTTAATTCAAATTTTATTATTTCTACAAACCAAGTTAGTTATCCTATTTGTTATCCTGTATTATTTATTTGTGGATGGTGGTATCAACAATATGTTTAAAACTTTTACGTCTGTATTCACTGACAAGACAGCCTGTTATTTCCCGTTCTCTTTCAAGTGGCACCACCAAAATTACCCTAGCCTCGTAAAAATGAGGTGATAATTATTTCCTCTTTTCCAATTCTCTTGAAGATTTTTAGATTGAAATTAATTTCTTCTTAAATGTTTGGTAAAATAAAATGAAGCAACCTGGATCTAGAACTTGATTTGTGCAAGACTTTTTTATAATCTCTTTAACGGTTATAGAAATATTGCTTTAAAAATGATTCCGGTCAGCTGTGGCGATTAGCATATTTTGTCAGTGTATCTCGCAGTTCAGATGTCTGTGCACAGAACTGTTCTTTGCTCCATGTGGTGATGCCTCTTCCTTCCTGAGACTCAAAGCATCGCAGTTGGCTCTGTCAAGCTTTGTGGCTTCTTTTCAGCATCATGAATCTATGCTCTCAATCGCCCTGAACACTTGCCTGTGTTACTGCTGGCCTCGGAAACAGCGTGGGTCCCGGTAGCTTCCATCATGGAAACCATGACATGGCGCCTCCTTCTGACTGGGGTTAGGAAATGTAGGTCAGTAAAGCCATTATGGAGAACAGTATAGACGTTCCTAAAAATAGGCCATACAGCCCACTTAACCCAGTACTGGGTACATATCCAAAGGAAATAAAAGCCTGCAAGGAGATACCTGCACACACAGGTTCACTGCAGCACTGCTCACGGTCCCGAAGATGTGAAATCAGCAAAGTGTGAAAACACGTGTGTATGCACAGTGGAATATTACTTACCATAAAGAATTGAACCCTGCCATTTTCAGCAGAATGGATAGAACTGGAAAACATTGTCAAGTGAAATGAGCCAAACACAGAAGACAAGAACTTTCTGTTCTTGCATACATGGAAGCTAAGAAAGCTGCCTGTGAGGTGGGACCCTGATCAGCAGCCAGTGGGAGCAGGGTGGAGGAGGGCGACAGGGTGGACAGTGTGACCTGTGAGCACTGTGTGCATGTGCTGAATTATCCCCAGAGCCCTTCACAGGTACAATTAAGAACAAAATATTTAGAAGGAAATTCTAATTTTATTTTCCACATACCATTGGAAGAAAGTAAAATAGAAGTAAATGAGAAAATCAGATTATCGTGTACTAACTTCCCAGCTGCCACCCAAGCCGATTAGGGTAAGGAAGCCTGTCCACAGAATGCACTCACCTCTGGCTTTGTGATGTCCTGTGACTGAGCACTAAGGCCATCATCAAAAAGTACAAACAGTTACTAAGAATTGCAAATGTTTATTTAAAATTGCTTTTATCACAAATTTAAAATCTAGAAAAGCCCTTTTCTAACCAAAAACTTCATATATATGGATAGAATAGCAAGCTTTTCATCTTAAAAGGTCACACTGAAATGGTCACAGATGATCCCCCGAAGGTATTTGCCCAACATCTAAGAAGCAGTGAAATCTTCAAGTAGCCAAGGTTGGTAAGATCACTTCACAGTCCAGAATTCATAGTTTAAATTACTCCATGTAATAGGAAGCAATAAAATTTGTATGGCTTAACAGGGAAAACTGCTTCTGTAAAGAAAAAAACAGTTGCACAATACTGATAAGAAACTATTGTATCCCCAAAGGAACACTGAGAATCAATGAGGCAGGAATAGGCAGAGAGGGTATTAACTTTACACACTCGCCCTGTTTTTCAAGACAGGGTCTTGCTACATTAGTGAGTTGCCCAAACTGGATTTGAACTTGCCTCATCCTTCTAGAACACTAGGATAGGCATCATTTAAATATTTTAATGACTCAAGTATAATAGCATATATTGTATATATATTCAAATAAAAGGAGCTATAAAGCATTGACTGAGCATGTTAACCAATAGCATGTATATTGATTTTACCTGAGCACAGTCTCCCATTTTGAATTCTGAGGGTCAGAAAAAAAGTAAAGGTCTGTCCTACAGGCATACTAAAGACTTTATAGTCTGTTTGAATAATTCTTACAGTTCATTATAGAAGGCATTATAGCCATTTAGTTATTCCAGAATAAAAAGGTGATTTAAAAAGTTAGCCAACTTATCAACTACCATCTTCATGAACATTCACAAGTCTGTTCCCTATTTATGCTACAAACTCCAGAGATTCCTGGGAGGTATCTGGCCAGAGTAGATTGGTAGCACAAAAGAGCAGGCAGGGTTGCAATTGTGAGCTGGTGGAGTACACATGAGAAAAAAATTAATGCTCACAAAAGATATCTAATCACCATAAAAATGCTTGTTTACAACAATCCTGGGCTAAAATCAAACATGCGCTTGATCTACAAAATGTGCTCATTTCACTGATCCCTTACCTGTTTTCATAAATGTAAACGTTTCTGCTGCTCAATGCAAGTTCTGTGAATAAGACAATGTACTTAGAACGACTCCTGTGTATTCACTTCCACCCGACAGCGGCAACATCTGGTGGACGTCCAAGATGTTTAGGTCAGGCGTTGCTCTTTTCTCTATAATGCTTACTGGCAACTTTCTGAACAAAAGAAAGGAAATATATAGAAAAGAAAAAATATATATGAGCTCTGTCTAAATTACACTTTTGGAAGTAGAGAAGAAGTTGAGGTGTAGGGAGAGAAACAAAATTGGATAGGTAACAAGTAACAGGGTGTCAAATCAACTAGTTTAGTCAAAAATAGCCATATATTTTGCAGAAAATGGAAGGAAACTGTAATAGAATGTTGAGTAGAACTTTCCGTTACCCTAGAGATAACAGTTGGAACCAGAAGTTGGTTTCACCCCATCATCGAGTATCAGCCACTCTTAAGTTCTGTTTACCTCGTCATCTTACCAGATGTCTGCAATGAATGAGTAGACTACAACTTTCAAAGACTGGCCTGTGGTAAAAGGGTAAAGCATCATAAAAGTCTTCTCCCCTCAATGAAGTCCAATCAGAGTGTTTTAAGTCAACCCCGCCGTCGCTGAGAGCGCCTTGAACCAGATTCTGTTCTCGCCAAAGATCTGCTCAGACACCAGACTCACATGTGAGAAATGAAGCAGGGAAACAGGAAGAGAACGAGAATGAAAGTGCCTATTTCCCCAAGCATCTACGGTAGCCTGATTAAGTAACCTCCCAAATGCCAGAGTTCTAGTGACTTTTCCAGGAAGCAGCAAAGAAGAGGATCACAGACTGTGCTGAATCTTGACCTCCCCCAGCCCCTCTGTGTCCAGCTTTAGAAGCACTGAAGAAAGGAAACATAAACTTGATAGAACTCCAAACATAACGAATTGATGATATTTACTACAAAAAGGACCAGCAGTGCTGTTAAAGAATAACATAATGCAGTTAGTCCGTTTGTTTAATCTGCAGTCACAGCCATGGAGCCCTGTGTCTCCCCAGGAGTCAGAACGACCCAAATATGGACTGCAATGCAATTACCAGTGCAGAGAGAGCAGGTGTGCCACTAGTCCTCCCCAGAGCCCCCTACGCAGACCACAGGCAAGTTGCCTCAGCCTGGGTCGGCAAAGAGCTCCCTCTGCCTCTCCATCTCACTGCAAAAGAGTTTCTCAAATAAGGGGAGAATTTGGGTCATCAGCGAGTCTTGATTTTTATATCCATAAATAGTCACCACAAACCAACTTGCTTGGTTCTAGCTTTAAAATTTTGGAGAAGTACTGATTTTTTTAATCTCTTATCTCACCCTCACATTTGAATAGTTCTCATAAAAATGTAAGAGTTTGTGTAACAGCCATGAGTGGCGCCCTAGGCAGAAGTGGGTAAGGAAAAGGAAGACCCTGGAAAAGGAAAGTTTAAGAACAAATAATCCCAGGTGTATTCTCTTCATTGACCAAATTTCAACACTCAGGCACCGACTGAGGTTTATTTACTCATTTAGAAAACACACTGACAGAATCAACTCAATTTATTTGTAGATCTACTCACTTAACTAAGCAGAATTCTGTAAATTAAATTGGCCCCAATGCTGAAAGTCAGCACACTGTCCAACAATTTAATTCTGGTCCAGCCCAAGATAATATCAGATGACCTTCATCACAGTAGTCTACAACACTTACCCTGGGACATGACATATGATGGGGATGTAGATATAAAACTGTAACTGTGGCGAATTATATTTGATTGAAGTTTCAATGACCATACCTGAATCCAATTGCTAAAAATATAAAGGATAAAATTCAGTTATCTTTATTATCTCCTTCAAATAGCTTCAAATTCAATTTTCACACTGCAGTACGTGAAAGCAAGGCAATGCTCATTGCTACTTTATGCTTTATGTAAAAGAATTAAGTGCTAAAATGTCTGCAGCAGACATGTCTGCATCTGAGACTTTGTATTGGTTTGGCGGTTGTGTCTGCACACTCAACTTTGCACTTAAGAATCAGGGTTTGGCTGAGGTGGACCCAAGTTACACAAAGTGCAAATTTTGGCTAAATACTATACTTGAGAACTTCTTGGAAGGTTATATCTTTCCACTGTAAAATGAAGGTAATATAAAGCAGGAATTGACAAAACATCACTAAAATCGACCAAAAACTAAATATTTCAGTCTTGGCAAACCACCTGATCTCTATCACTGTACCCATTTCACCTTTGCAGCATAAGAATAGCCATGCATAACAACTAAAAGTGAATTTGTTCCAGTAAAGGTTAATATGCAAGGATGAGAAGCTGGATGCCTTTGGCCCACTGACCATGGATGTCAGCTACAGGCATAAGCTACTATTTATAATGAAACATAGTCCATTCAACTAAAGGGAAGGTAGGGGCATGGGGAAAAAAGCTGTATCATCTACAGTTACAAATTGTCTACGATGAATGTGATCATAATGTATATCCAAAATGTACCGATAAAATCTGATTTAAAAAACATGAGCAGTCAGTGTAAACATTTCTGGGGAAAAAAAACAACTGAAATAGAATTTTGCTCATGTGTTTCTCTTCAAAGATATGGATATCGTTGAGTGAAAACCAATTAACATGTGTCTGTTTTATTTATAGGCTACAAATTAGAATTTGTATTCTAGAATTTTAAAACATAAGCCACTGCCCAAAACAACAGCACTTAACTCTGAGCATTCAGACAGGGTTGATATTTGCATACAATTCATCTTTACATGTACTGTTTAGCATCTATAAAACATGGTAGGCAGGAATGTTTGTTCATACCTCAAATTATCCAAAAGCAAATACAATATCCACAGTAAGACAGGGTTGAGCATTACACAGGACATTTATTATCCATTGAAAGATGTTCAATTTAACTGGCATTCTAACGGAAAGGAATGAGATTGGCGAGTAATTTGGTATGAGAAGCAAGCGGATGATAGAATTCAAATCAATTTATCAAATACCTATTCCTCTTCCTGCCCTTACAACTTTATAACTTGTCCTTTCTGAGTTTCCTCTGTTTTTAGGTAATTTCTCCTTTCCTGGGTGGCACCTGCAAACCTCAGTATCTATCTGCTTAAAATTATTTATGTATAGTCTTCATTACAAAGTGTGAGCCTCTTTCCCTAGAGAGCCCAGAAAAGGCCCTAGGCAGTTTCCACTTGACCTAGTGTGATTTTGTGAAGTGAAAATTGGCACAGCCTTTGCATGCACTTAGCAAATATTCAAGTCCCTACATCTTACTAATCAGTCTTTTCGTGTGACAGCTGAATCAGCTGTGTACTAAGTGGTGCTTGCCGTGTGTTTGATGTCATTTCAGGTCGGAGAGATGGAGCATTAGAGAACAAGTGGGGTCGTGTGCCTGAAGCCACAGATCTAATCCATCTACCCAAATTGCTTGCACCAGGAGGAGGAGAGGTACGCTTCCAAAAGGGCAGGCCAAGCTGCAACCACCAAACAGAGCAACAAATTCACTTAAGGGAAAAAAGGAGTAAAGTTTTAGGGTCTCAGAAAAATTGACTTGCAGCCAGGCATAGTGGCATATGCCTGTAATCCCAGCACTCGGGAGGCTGAAGCAGGAGGATCATTGAGAGTTCAAGATCAGCGTGGGCTACAAAGTGAGCTCAAGGCCAGCCTGAACTGCACAGGGGCACCCTGCCTCCAAAAGACCAAAAAAAAGAAAAGAAAAACTGACTCCACCTATTAATTCACAAGCAATATAACAGACATGCCTGATGTACACTGAAATTTTAGGTAGATAAAAACAAAACAATCGAGACTGAAAAATCTGTTTTAACAGTAAATGTTCCCTGGAGCTAGATTTCACCACAGAGGGGGAGGAGGAAGGAGAAGGGGAGGCAGGAGGAGTTAATATTACATGAGGAATCACACCATAGCTTAGATTCAGTCATTGCTCTGTGGCCCTAAAGTAAAGAATATATTATCTGTTAAAACAGTAAGTGCTCTTACGTAAGTCTTCATGCCACATAAAGATATAAGATAAAGGAATCGAAAGAAGTCAGGCTGCACGAGGGAGACAGGGCAATCGTCACCCAGAGTGAGCTCCTGAGGGTGCACTTCCAAGTTATTCACCAGAGGGAACCGAGGCATTCTAACCAGGAGCTGCGTTGAGCTGCAGGCTATCAACACTGTTGAAGAATTTTAAAAAGGAAAACTGTCAACAACACATGTGCTCCAAACAACAGTCTGCACAGCTTCCCACCCCTTTACTATTCTGCGTCCCCAGCTTAGGGGTGATGAATTTCTGTTTCTACTTGTATATTTTCTCTCAGTGAGATCTTGAGCCAGGTCCTTCACTCTATGTGGCTCCATTTCCTGAGAGGGTGGAAAACATCAGAGATATTCCCTGAGAAGCTCTGAGCCAAAGATCTCTCTGGCTGTTTAGAAATCATTGAAACTTTACTAACATGTCTCATGGACACATTTGCAAACAATTTCCAAGCATAGCAGGCAGAATTCTGAAAAACAGAGAGGAAGATTTGGTACTGGTTGCACACAGCTGGAACATATATTGTGTGCTTCCATTTAAAAGTTTGAGTTAAAATATTTGGGCCTATTAACCCTAACCCAAACCCAAACCCTGGTATGTTACATGATGTTAAAGAATTCTAAAACAACATTGCAGTTACTTCAGTGATAACTTCCTTATCATTGCTAACAAGTTGATTTTTAGTCTTGTTTAACATTCATCAAAAACCTATGAAGCTAGTTTATTATCCCATACTTATGCAGACAGATAAGCTTAATATCACATAGCTGGTAAGTGCCAGAGCAGAATGAAAAACTACACAAGAGTCTGTTTAGAGTCTCAACCTGAAAAAGGAATCATTCACAACTGAACACAGCTGGCTTCCACTGTGCAGACATCACCGCACATGGCCAGAACCTGCAGGCCTTTGTGAGTGACCTCCTCTCCCTCTCTGGCCGTCTCTCTTGACTTTGTGAGTCAACACAAGGATTTCATAGTCTGCAAAGTGACAAGCCGGTCTCTCTAGACCAAAGAAAATATACACCTGCAAGTATTTCACAAGTCAGGAAAATCAAACAGATTCTTGAGATCAGCTTATTGGATAGGTTCAAGAGGAAGTCCCACGATAAAGACAGAGGCAGGAAGTCACAGCACACAACACCCTGGACGTCACTAAGAGTTAACAAGTGGTCACCAGGTACAGCAACAACCCCCCAAACTCAACAGTGTGTTAGCAAAGCACCCCCAGTGCTTATAATTGCCTCCTAGGAGCCCCTTTTCCTTACAACTGGCATGAACACGAGCCAACCCAAAAAGCATGAAGAGCCGTCCTAACACGCCCAAGCTCTTCATCACAGCCTCAGACCTCAGACCTCAGCCTGTGATCACCGGAAGCAGGAAATCCAAGTAAGCGACTTCTGCGGAGCTTTATAAGCCTCTTTCTGCCTCAGCTGCAGGTGATGGCTTATTCTGGAAGGCCCTAAGGCTTTAGCAGTTTTTCCTCTTCCATTTGAAGTTACAATTACAAATCAGAAATCAGGGAAGAGAATGTGAAAAGGAGCTGTAAACTGAACCTCAGGCCACAGCATCTTCCCCAAGCTTATGGATGTGTCTGAAATTGTGTGTCATGTAATATTTGGTATGTGACACCAGGCAGGTTAAGAGCAGGACTTTGCACGATGGTTTCAGGGATCCAAGTGGGCAACACGGGAGCATCACCTACCAAATAACTGGAGAAAATGCACATTGTTTCACTCTAAGTCCTGCCCCGCCTCCCAGACCATGATTCAGATCCAATAAACCTGGGTCAGGACACATAAACTCTGCTTTCTGGTCTGATTTTTGCTTTCCCAAAAGGCCTTTATGGTGAATGTGTATTTACCCAGGATATAGAAGATAATCTCAGGATATATTTGGATAATTAAACTAGCGGTAAAAATCCCTAAGAAAAAGAGGTAACTATGCCATCTGGCTCCAGTTTTAGAAGCAACCAACCTCTGAAAACCCCATCTGAAAAGCAAAAGCCTAGTAATTCATCATTAGAAATCACATGGCGCATCACCTACACTGCCTTAGCTTCTAACAGCAGCATGACTGTGGGTGAATGTGGTCAAATTTACCTACACAGATCTCCAGGGTTATGAACCAGTGTGACAGAGAACACACAAAACGTTCCAGCTAGGAACATCAGAAACATCAAGGGAAGTCTAGTTTTCTACTGAACAATTTTTATTACATTGCATATTCTTTAAAATTAATAGGATCTATTGTATAATAACTGTTGCTTAACGTATTTGGGGTTGGGAACCTTAACAGGAAATTTACAGGGACTGATCAGTGGATTTTACCTGACCAGGTAAAATGTTTTGTTAATTATTCAAGAGGTGAACACATGGTTATTTTACATAGCTAACAACAGGAGTACATAAAATAATACTGAACTTACTAATTCAGAAATTTATACGCTTGCCTCCTCTGTTCAAGTAACCACTAGACGTTTTTATAGAGGTGAAGTTTGTAAGGAATTAACCATTTTAAAGTATCCAGCCCAGTGGTACTTCGTACATTTACACACATGCAACCATCACCACTGCAGTTTCAAAATATTTTCGTCACCTGCCTCAAGTAGAAGCTGTACAAGTAAGAAGCTACCCTCCTCCTTTCTTGCAGCCCCTGGCGGCCAATAATATTTCTGCTTCTGTGCGTATAACGGTCCTGAATTGCTTATAAAATTTAATCATATAGATGGGAACTTTTTTGTATGAATTCTTTCTCTTTTTTTTATGATATGAGAATCAAACTCACAACCTTGCACTTGCCAGGCAGGCACTATGCCGCTGAGCTATATTCCTGGCTGTGCAGATTCTTTCATTTAGCCCTGTTTGGGGGGTTTATTTACATCATATGATGTATCAGTATTTTGTGACTTTAGTGGATGGATAATATTCTACTCTATGTAGAGGTCACACTTTGTTTATTCATTCATCCCCTGGTGCACATTTAGGCTGTTTCCATTTTTTTGAGCAGTGCTGCTATGAATCCTTCTGTACTGTACTTCTTTGAATATCTGTTTTTGAATTCTTTGGACTATGTGTCTGTTTCATATGCTTCCCAGTCACGCCATTGCCAGGGAGAAATTCTCATTCTATGATGGCCAAACCTTTGACCTCTGACGGTGCCAGGTGAAATGGGTAGCTGCTCATCAGTGCACATACCCACAGTGGGTAGGAGAGGACCCACAGGTGATCCTAGGTACCATCTAGGGTTCCATGAGGGCTGCACTGGGGACAGAGTGAGCGGCCAGCCACCAGGAGACACAGTCCTTATAGTAGCCAGAGAACGAGATGACCCTGGAGCAAGTTTGTTTATCTAAGGACATTCGTCCCAGGGACAGAGTAAAAAGGGAAATGAGCAGGCTGGCCAGCAGAAGCCTTGCCGGTTCCCTGGATATCAAGTTAACATAAAACAGCAGGACTCCACTGAAGAGCTTAGACTTAGAGCTTTGTAAATTAGAACTTAGGCTAATGTTGGTGCTTGTGCACATTAGTGGTGGAGCTGCCAGAATTTGCACAGTGGCTGTGCCATTCTGCACTTTCACCAACAACGTGCCCGCATCTCCATTTCTCCATAACCTTGCCAACACTTGTCACTGCTTTCCTTATTATTATTATTGCCATTTTAGTGGTTGCAAAATGCTTATGTTGTGTTTTTATTTAACATCTCACTAATGAATAATGATGTGCGGCATCTCTTTATATGCTTATTAATCATTTATAAATCTTTGGAGAAATGTCTACAGAAGCTCTTTTCCATTTTTTTAATGGAATTGTTTTGTCTTTTTGTTAACAAGTTGGAAAATATTCTAGATATTACATCTTTCACAGATATAGGACTTGCGAAGTATTGTCCCCATTCTATAGATTATCTTTTCACATTCTTAACAGCATCCTTTAATACACAATAGGAAGCCCACTTGTCTTTTTTTTCATTTACTGCTTGTGCCTCCAGTACCATATCTAAAAACTGACTGCCAAGTCCAAGGTCATGAAAACTTTTCATTGAACTTATTTAGTTTTAGCTCTAACTTAGTTCTAGATGTTTAGTATATTTTGAGTCCAAGTCTGTATGTGCTAAGAGGGGGCAATTCAAATTTTTTTTCTCTACGTGGATGTGCAGTTACCAGCGCCGTTTATTGAAGATGTTATTTGGCCCCATCTAATGAACTTGACACCCTTGGCAAAAATTAATTGATCACAGATGTATGGGCTTATTTTTGGACTCTCAAGTCTATTCCATTGCTACCTATTTTTATCCTTATACCAGTGAGTTACTGTTTTAATTACTGTATTATGTTGTAAAATTGAGAGATCTGAATCATCCGTCTTTATTCATTATTTCAGATCTCCACACAGTTTATGGAATCAGCTTTTCTACTTAAGAAAAAAATGTCAGAGTTTGCATCTAACCTGCAGATTGCTTCATGAAGTACCACATAGTGAATCCTCCATGGAGATAGTACGGACGGAAACAGACAAAACACAGTCAACCTGGGGCCTTGCAGCTCCATGAAAACACATCACGACTGTCCCTCTGTCTCCCAGGAAGCCTGAGGGCCCAGTGGGGACCCAGCCAGATACAGAGACCTCCCAGATCATGCATGGGCTTGGTTCACTGACGGCTCCTCCAGTTAATTTCTGCAGGAACATAATAGGATGAAGCTATACCCCAACCTCAAACAGAGGCTCTCTCCCGGAGCATAACAAAGGACCCCTGGCACTATGGCAAAGCTGCATGCACTCTGGATGGCCAGCCCTGGGGCCTAGGGAATAAACTGTATTATATTTTCACTTACTTGCCTGCTTGGTTTTTTGTTTTTTTTTTTTTCCAGTACTAGGAATTAAACCTAGGACCTTGCACTTGCCAGGCAGGCATTTATGCCACTGAGCTATATCCCCAGCCTTTGCCTGGTTGTTTTGACAAGCAAGTACCAAGATTCAGACTGACATCTGTAATAAGCCCTTCTGTAGAGATGAGGCAAATAAAGTCAGCTCTGCTCTTAACAGCTTCTTGTTAGCAGTGTGGATGCTCGCAAAAAGGTCTGACAGAGGCAAACATAACCAATGATCAGTCTGTGCTCATCAGCTAACTGTGGAGACTGAGCTATTCTCCACCTCAGAGCACACAGAGGTGTCACCAGCTGCATTCTGGATTTGCAATACGGTAGTGCGTGAAAATCCAGACACCATCCTGGACTGGGCCAATGTCAGCAGATGCTGAAGCAGCGGAAGAGCAGCCCTGCCTAGAAAAGATTAAAACTATCTCCCAGGACACATCTGTCCACCAACCAGCATGATATTCCTAGCAAGTAGATTGCATTGGGTGTTTCATCCTGTCAAAACTGTTCAGCTGGACACTGGCTGCAGCCAGCACTTTCTCCAGGTTGGCCCTGATCATCCCCCAACCTCCCACTGACTTGGGCCACATTTGTTCCCAGTTTAGGTTCACTAAGCACATAAGTTCACTAATAATGGCTTGCAACCTAAGCCACATATCAGGGGACCCAATCCAGGGACATGCCATGGGCTCCCCATGTGCCAGATCGCCCCCAACCTGCAGGGATAGTGGAGCATTTTCATGGACGGGTAAAGATCAGGTTTAAGTAGCTGATGGGAAAAATTAAGATAACCCCATTCTGCAGCGCACATGTCAGATAAATATCCTAGGGTCTCACAGCAATCTCCTTACAGGGTAGTAATTGTTTGTACATGTTTGACCAAGCTGTACATCCATCACTTTTAGTCGTATGCTCCTCTTTTGCAATTACTTACAAACTGGTCTCCATGGGAAGTCCTTTAAGGACCTTCTATACTCTTTGATCATTTGCTAAAGATTCAAATCAAATGGCACATCAGGGTGCCTATTAAAAAACTAGGATTGCCAGGGATGTAGCTCAGTGGCACAGCACCTTCCTGACAAGTGTGAGGCCCTGAGTTTGATTCCCAATACCAAAAATATAAAAATAGAAAAATAAAAAGCAAGTGTTTGGAGACACTGACCTCCTCCATGTGTCCCCCTGTTATAGATCATGAGTTCTGTCTACAAGGCCCTAACAGTAATGACCATCAATTCGGGCTCTCACGTTTACTTTTTTCCCTAAGGTGGCCTTAGCACTTTGCCACTATATCCTCATAGTATGTATCAGTGTATCAAGTAGAAATAGTTACTGAACCACTAAAGGAGCCAAGCTAGAAGACTGGGATTCACCCCCTGGACTCTGGATCAAATGGAGTACACTGTCCTTGCTTGTCATGCAGGACAGACTGTGAATATCTCCACTGATGAGGGGGAATTACTCTGACAGGACATGACCAAGTTTGAGCCTGAGAACATGAATATGAGGGAGAGAGGAAGAGAATATGTCTTTCCTGTGTCTTTCACAGTATCCTATATGACACCTGCCTCATTGAATTTATTGACATGCCAGTTCTGGGCAATAGACTTGGCCTTGAATTTAATAAACTACTAACTATATGATCCCTTATCCAATTCTGCAGATAAACATCTCATTGCCAGGACTAAATACAACAGGCACACATCTATCTAAATGTGGATGTTTCTGGTAGTTCAGGCACCGCAACCTTATTAATCTGGATCCAGTGAATTTCTATAAGGGGATTCTAATAACAAGAATAAAATGGCTGCAAAAATGTCAACTCACTCATGTCAAAGATGGGGCAACAGAACCGTCCTAAGGAGGGACAAGGACCACTATCAGGGTTATTCTGGCCGTGATGGCAGTGGCCTTATCCTGTGTTACACTCTTCTTTGCCCTGAATGACTCATTAGTGGTCTCTTCCCACTGGGAGACTCCATGGTATGCAAAGATTCTTACACTTCCAGCACAGCGTGAACCCCTTGAAATATCATTTTATTTTTTAAAACCTCTGTTCTATGAATATAGTACACATACGTAAGGAACATCGATGAGAGATTTCTTAGTATCTAAAATAGTGCTTTCCCAATTGAGCATATCACAGCATACCAAATAAGTTGAGGGCTCCAAAGCCAGGCAGCCCCAGTTGCCATGGAGAGTTTCCAGGTGGCATTATTAACCCTTTGATCTTATGTACACTCTAGGAAGTTATTTCTACTGTCAGGAATCCATTCAGAACATATGTGCAATGTAACTGTGTATACTTCAATTTCCCACTGACTAAGCATAAGAGACCAATGCAATTGCCAGCATTTCATTGGGAGTCTGAGTCAATGCAACTGGCAAAGTAAATTAGTTTGGTGTTAGTCACAGATAGAAGACATCTGGTGAGCTACATGCCAATTTTTCCTGGCTTGTTAATGTTGGCCTTGAACTTGATCTATTCATCCTCCACCATGAGCAGACCCTGAGCATGAGCCTGGTCGACTGTTGCCTCTGACAGATTCATGGCTATGGACACATCCCCTTGACATCCAGGTCATTTAGTCCTAAAGAACCAACGGGTAAAGCTGAATATCCTGGGTTGATGGCAAAAGCCTGTGTATGATCTTCCAGGTCTGATCAATTATGCAGCATTGCATAGCAGTCCTCCTGGGGCAAAGCTTGATGTGGAGCCAAGGCACCGCACTCCTGTGGGCACTGCAGTCAAAGGCTGAGACTCCTATGACCTCCCCAGGCTCCTGCTGTGGCTGTCTCTACTTTGATTCACTGTGATCCCTCTCCTCACACTTAGGGAGCCAACACAACTTTTTGCTTCTTTTAAAAAAAAAAAAAAGGCTTCGTTTCAACTTGACTTGCAACTTTAACACCTGATTGTTCAGTAGGTGGAGTATAAATTAAAGGATGAATTTATGTAAACTACTCAGGACAGTGCCTGACAATGACCTCTTTCCTATTTAGCCCAGCGTGTCATGGAATGCATTGATAGAATGCTTAGGATTAACAGTTTAAATCCTTATCCTGAAATGCTAAGATGCTAGATACAGTTTTCTAATAGTTCAATAATGACACACTCATGATAAATATTTATAAATGAAAAATTGGGTGTGCATTTCCAACAACTTGATATAAATTAGAAGGGTTCCTATTTTTCAAGACTCAGCATAAGGACGAAACAAGTAGTTTCAGTTTTTTATTTCATTTAGCAAAACTTCCCTCTACATATGCTGTCCTGCTATTCTTTTATTTATAAATGACATAACTCATAAATTCGCCCCTGGTGAGCAGAGTCTTCTCTTTTAGAATGATTTTATACATATTTGACTGAAGCGCTGCCCTTTGATCTGTCATTTTCCATTGACAACAGGAAGAGAGTCACCAGTAGGTACAACATCAAAAATTTGCCCTTTGACTGCCTCTTTGTAAAACACCTGCTTTTGTTTCTTTGGGATTTGGGGGGGGGGGCTGGAGGGGTGTTCTTCTTAGTTTCATTTTGTTTTGGGTGCCAGGAATCGAACTCAAGACCTTGCACTTTCTTTAGGTTCTATAAAGCTATTTTTTCAGGGAATTTTCTTGCTCTTAATTTGCAGAAAATTTCATCCACACAAATTTAATGAACAAATACTTAGGTGGAAAGAATTGATGGAGAAAGGACATAGCTTTCATGTGTATGGATCGCTTGATTTGAAAAATGATAGCGACTCAAACAGATAAAATAAATTATCTTCTAAGTCAGCAGGAATCAGCAATACTTTCTCTTCAGAAGGAAAATAAAAGCATTTTCTTAAGAATCGAAAAATAAAATTTCACTCTCTTCCATTCCCATTCAGGGGTGAGTATATTCTGTATCGTCTCAGCAAAGCCCCTCAGTGGTCTATTAGAAAGGAAAATGAGAGAATAGAGAGCAGGGAAAGTGGACACTGCAGGGTAGTATTGGGAGAGATTATCTGTTCCATGACCTCAGAAGGAGCAGCCTTTGAAACACATGGATGGAGTTTCTCTTCGGTGTCCTGATTCTTTCTCTCTGTTTCTTTCTATTTCTCTTCAGTTTTCTTCTCTGAGAGGTCACCCCATGTGCTGAAGGTACAGCACAAAAGGGAACTGTGCAGGTGTCTCGGGGCAGCTTTCTGGTCCGAAGTCTCTTGCATCATGGAAGCTCTGTGAGGCAGGGACTCCTCCCTCTGACTGGTTGGGTCAATCAAGGAAGGACCTCTTCAAAGGTCTCATTTTGAGAGATGAGACAGGAGTAAAGAATGTATTGTACAATGGAGTATTACTCAGCTATAAAGAAAGATACTAGAGGCTTTTATAGGTAAATGGATGCAACTAGAGACCATACTCATAAGTGAAATAAATCAGACTCACATGTGTAAACATCATATTTCCTCCCTACTATAAGAACCTGAAAGAGTACATAAAATCTGTAAGGTACAATAGATATTGTGAAAGGGAAAATAAACTGCTCAAATAGGAAGGAGCAACTGGGATGAAGGAGGGGAGAGGAAAAAGAAAGAAGGAAGAGAGAAAAAATATATATATACACAGCATAGCTAGGACAGTTGTACTACTAATATCTGTTGGCTTATCAAAAGGAACTGTTAATGTGTAATTGTTTGATCAGTCTTGCATGCCTATCTCTGGTTATACGTGCAACCATTTTGAAGATGACTCTGTGGAGTATAACAACCATTGTTAGTATCCTATCACTGTTTCAAACTTCCATACCATTTTTATTGCTCTCTATGCTGTTTTGTTTATGTATTTGGTTCTGTTACGTTGGTTTTTTAAAAAATTAAAAACAAAATTTATATGTATATATAAGGATAGCAGGAATATTGCTGATGTCTGTAGTTTATTGAGAGAAACAGTCAATGCTTAAAATTTTGTTTTTTCTTGACCAATTTTACACACTTGAATTTAGTAATTAGAATGACTGAGCTGAAAACAATATGCAGTATAAGAACCATTGTTGAACTCCTACCATCTTGTATGGTGAACTCTGCATCATTTCCAATACTTTTTAAAAATTTTTTTTAATTTGTTACTGCCTTTGTTTGATCAATCTTACATTCTTATGTCTATAGACTGAGCAACTTCACTGAAGATAACAGTATGTAATTTAGCAAGCATTGTAAGTTTCTATCATTTTGTCTTGAAGTCACGTACCATTTTTGTTCTTGTGTTCTTTGATTTTGTCCTTGTTGTTTTGTCAGTTTTTTTTATTTTTAAAATAAAAAAAATATATTGTCCATATTTGTCAACTGACTAATAATCCAAAGGCTAAGATTCAAGAGTTTAAGAAGATTCCCAAACGCATATCATTTTTTAGAAGATTTTCAAATGCTGCTGACTAACCTGCTGTTTCATGAGTCAAGATTTTTTCAAAAGTGGAGATTTACTATTGGTTCAAAGCTAGCAGAAATGCAGAGAGTTCATAAACAAAAATGAAACTGCAAGGGAAACACTTCAAAGAATCAATAATTAGGACCTCATTCTACTGAAAAGTTTTTGTACATCTAAAGAAATCACCAGCAAAAAGAGAACCCACAAATTGGGAAAAAATCCTAGCTGGCTGTCCCTCAGACAAAGGTCTTCTATCTGGAATATACAAAGAATTAAAAAACGTGTACTTGTCCAAATTCAAAGACCCAATCCAGAAATGGGCATCTGGGATGAATACACACTTCTCAGACAAAGAAATACAAATGGCAAATAAATATATAAGAAAATGTTCCACATCCTTAGTCATCCAAGAAATGCAAATAAAAACAACATCGAGATTTCACCTCACACCAGTAAGACTGGCCAGTATGAAAAAGTCATCCAATAACAGATGCTGGCGAGGCTGTGGAGAAATAGGGACTCTATTACACTGCTGGTGGGAATGCAGACTGGTGCAACCACTGTGGAAAGCAGTTTGGAGATTTCTCAGCAAATTAGGTCTAGAGGTTCCATTCAAACCAGCTATTCCTCTTCTGGGTATTTTCCCAGAAGATCTGAAAACATCATATCACTCTGATATATGTGCACCCATGTCTATAGCAGCGCAATTTGTAATAGCTAAAATGTGGAAGCAACCCAAGTGTCCATCCACAGAAGACTGGATTAAAAAACTGTGGCATTTTTATATAATGGAATATTATTCAGCTATAAATAAAGAGAGTTGTGGGGACTTTGTAGGCAAGTGGTCAAAACTGGAGTCCATACTCATAAGTGAAATAAATCAGCGATACATGTTCAGGCAACGTATTGTATCACTGGTGTAAGAACCTGAGGGTGGAAATATAAACTAAGAGACATGAAAGAAATCTGTTCAAAAACAAAGAACAGATGGGACGAGGGAAAGGGAAAAGAAAGAGACAAAAATGTATGTATGTATATATGAATATACATATATGCAGGAGGGCTAACATGGTTCTACTATTGTATGATATCACTTAAATTTGATCAATCTTGTATGTCTGTATGTGTTATCCTGAACACACACTTCGAAGATATCAATA